>BQNB010060332.1:0-36510 GCA_026074375.1 Tanacetum coccineum
GTATAGTGCCCATTCACATACTTTTCATATTCAAACATATATTATCAATTCGTCATTCGATTTTCTATTCTAGCCTCGTTGGGACATAACGACCCGGGAACACTCTATACTGCTTCTGGATTCATTGATTTTGCTGATTTTGTTCCTTGATATATATTTATATTTGTTTATATTTATTTATATATATAAAAAGGGGTAAGTTTCGCGCGAGTCAGTCTCCAAAGAAGTCGGGGTCAACTAATGCTATAAGGAGAACGACATGGCTCGATCTACTCTTGAAATCAAATATTCATCAAAATGAGAATCACATTCTTAGACCATTCATTGTCGCTATAGCAAGGAAGCTTAAAGCACTTATCCAAAAGGACGAGCTTATAATAGCAGATCTTGAAGGTGCATGATTAGAAAGGCTGAAGCAACAGTACAAGAATGATGTGAAACTCGAATACCATGTTGATCAACTCAAAGCAGCAGTGTTAACAAAAGCAAAGTGGAACATTGATGAAGATGAAGTGTCAAAACCCAGATCGTTTAAACGACACATGTCTAAAAATACAAAACCACATCCTTCTTTCTAGAACAATGATTTCTACTACCTTATGTGTCTGAGCACGAAAGAGAAATACACTACTTATATCACCAAGCACTATGCTGCCAGATACTACAAAGAAGGTATAGAAGATATAATATCTGATAGATGGTGCACAGACACTCATTGTTACATCTTTGAAGCCCTTAATGGTATTCACCATTGGGAAGATAACATAATTGACTTCTTCAAAGCAGAAATGAGTACCATAACTGAAGGAAACGCCTACTCAGACTTAAGGATCAAGTCAGTTGTTCTTGTTGGGAAAATAGATTGTAACAGACTTAATACTGGTAGTATAACAGTTAAGTCTGGTAGTAATAGTTAGTTCTGTTCATAGTTAAGTCTGTTTATGTAACAGAATAGTAATAGTTATCTTAGAGATATCTTAGGAGATATCTTAGGAAATGATATGTATTATCCTTTGATGTTTGTAAAGCCCATTAGGGTTTCCTTGGTGTATAAGAGGAACCCTAAGGCACAATGTTAAGTACGTGATTGAAATATCAATAGAAGCATAGAGCTTAATAGCAATTTAGTATTATTGTTTCTTCTTAATTCTTGTGTTAAGATTCCGCATTAACACTTGATATTCATAGTCAGTGTCTCTCATATAGTTGATTTGGATTTATCCAAGTTATCTATCGTCTTACAAAGGCTAGTCAGATCCTATACCAAGGACCTACAAGCTCTGTATGTAAAGATTAAGAGGTCAGATGAAGATTTCATTTCTATTGGGTCTGCTGAAGATGAAAGACTGATCAAAAGGATGAATGAAAAAGGAATTGATTCCTCTAAGAATGAAATGGTCAAGGAGGAAGATAAAGAAGAAGAAGGTTCTAAGAAAAGAAAGGGAGGTCATATCAAAATGATTGCAAGGAAAAAGGCAAGAAAACAATCTGATATTGACAGTGATGATGAACATAAAAAGTGCTTGAAGATTGTTACATTTGAAAGTATCTTAGATAGTTAGATAATGGAGAAGAAATCAGTTATTGCTAGATTAAACAAGGTATCATCACCAAATGGAGATTATCTTGTTATCTACAAAGCCAATGTACTTCATATCTTTGATAGGCAAGATATATTTCATCTGTATGACTTGATAAGGGATCAGTTCTTAGAAGTTGCATTAGATGGATTTGAATTGATTCTTTGGGGAGACTTGAAGATTATGATGGAATCCTTAACAGAAGGGAATGAACAAAGTGACTTCTGGAGTAGTCAACAAGATTGGAAGATTGTCACATGGAGGTTGTATGAATCATGTGGAGTCTGCATACTGGAGTTTGAGGATGGAATAGTTATTCATATGTTGGTTGAAAGAAGGTATCCTCTATCAAAAGATTTGTTGCAAAGGATGCTTGATCTTGGTTTGGAAGTTGAAAGAGAAAGTTATGTTGCTCTTGATTTGATAAGATTTATTAAGCAACAGATAGATGAAGAATGATGGAATTGAGAAGGGTTTGAGTGTTGGCTAACCACCACACAACAAATGGTCATCAGTTCACCATGCTTAATAGGCACAAGGACTGGCTAGACCAAAGCAAACGGGTTTGGTAAAGACTTCTCAAATCCGTTGATGGTTGACAGTTTACCAAAAACTATACGGTAATTAACTCACCATGTTTTTAAAACAAAGAGTTAGCTACTCCAGAGCAAACGGCTACTGGTAAAGAGTATTATGGTAATTCAACTCACCATGTTTCACGTACTAAGAGTTGAAATGGTTATCAATGTACTATGGTTTATAAACCAAACATTGGCTACTCCAGTGTTAATGGCTAACTGGTAAAGAGACATCAAATCCATTTAAATTTTCAATGATTTACCTCTCTCAGGAGTTAACACACCTGGATGTGATGAGAATAGACTGAAACTGTAACACCCCCAAATTCTGGTAGCAGCGGAATGATAACAATGGGGTGCTACTTCATAGTCCATACGCACAAGTCACAAGGATTTCAAAGATAAGCTTGAAGCTTTAAAAATTGAGAGTAATAAATACCAAGAACTACTAAACTGCTTTGAAGAGAGTAACATGCCCCCTAATAATAAAAGGTTCGCTTTCCCAGGAGGGAAGCCTTGAATTTTGGAAATAATCAATCAAGTTCATGCCAACGGAGGTAAGATTCATGATAACTCAACTAGAAGCCCAAGATATGGAATGGAAAATTCCCAGGGACATCTGAAGTTACTAGTCATATCAGAAAATTTCTTTTCGTCAGAAACTTTTATGACATATATGTTGAATTTGTATGTTATTCTGAGACCCGATGCTAAGTAAAAAGACATGTAGAATAGGATGATGTTATCTAAATCAGCCTACAATTTTCATTCTAGTAGAGATCATCATCATCATCATAAAAAAGATGTGAGATCGTGGTATCAAACCAAGTTTGATCCCATGAATAAGACCTAAGATAACGGCATTAAAATGAGCACAATGAAGACCCTACATGACAAGAATAAATAGAAAAGGCGAGAGGGGATATCCATGCCTTAACCCTCTTTTAATAGAAAATTCATAAGTAGGACTATCATTAACCAAAACTGATGCTTTAGAGTTTAGACGAATGAAGACAAGCTCTAATCCAAGATCGCCATTTGTTACCGAAACCAAGGCTATGGAGAAAAAAGTCCAAATACTTCCAACTAACTGAATCAAAGGCTTTCACAAAATTAACTTGAAAGATTAACATCTTTTTTCCTCCTTTTTTAAACCAATCAATGACCTCGTTAAGAATGAGAGGGCCGTCAAGAATTTGTCGACCCAAAATAAATGCGGATTGCTCATTACTAATAATCTTGTCGGTCACTTTAGAAATTCGGTATCACTTTAGAAATCTGTTTTCCGAATTCAGCAATGATCTATAATGAAAACCAATAAGAAAATGGAAACGAAATCTTAATAAATCAGGTACTAACCATTTTGAGATAAAGTGAAAAATGAGGAATTATTACCTTGAGGCATCGAACATGATTCAAAAAAAAGAGTTAACAAACTCTAAAATATCCATCTTAATGAGGTCCTAATATTTCTTTATAAAAGAGAAAGAGAAACCATCCAAACCAGGGCTATGTTACTACACATCCCATATCACACCGACTAATTTCTCTAAGAAACTATTGTGTCTCTAAGTACTTCGCAGTCAAGAGAACTCAAGAACTTGTTGAATGAACAATCAGAAGAAAGAACACGTTGCGAATGATGAGCCTGAATTAATCTTGAAAAAGTTAGGAATAGTTTCCATAATATGGACGACTAAATCCCCAAACACCATCGTGCATAATACCATTAATCTCTTGAGATCTACATTTTTGTTTTATAAGCCAATTAAAGAAATTGGAGTTCCCGTCAACTTCAATGTTCCACTTAATGTGAGCCTTTTGAATTAAATCAAGAGCTTCAAAGTTGTCGAGTTTGTCGATTTCTTAAAGAATTTGAATACATATGTCATGATCAAGGGGAGTTGCAATTCCGTCATCAATTCTTTTTTCAATAGATTTAATATCTATTAAAGCATCCTATTTTCGAGTGCGATTGGAATTTTTAACATTAACATGCCATTAGTTGATGAAGCTTGAGATTACGAGGCAACTTTTCATGAGATCTAAGAATTCTTCCATCATTAGTTTCCTCCAAAGAAGACCACGCCGACTTGATAACATCATCAAAACTATCACGAAGTAACCACACATTCTAGTTTACTTAATTTATGATCTGAATGGATTCGGTCTAAAATCAGATATCGATACATGAAGAAGGATAGGAGTATGATCTGACCACAAACGATCAAGAGCAATGAAGACGAAACTGGAAGAGCTCTAAACTGCTTAAAATAAGAAATCGAATCTAGTTTACTTTAATTTAAGTTACCACGCCTTACATCCAAGTGGATAATCACCACAAATGGGGGATTAATTAAACTGAGGAATCAATAACGAGTTTAAAATTTACAGCGTACACGCCGAGAAAAAAATAGAACCAAACCGTTCATTTTCATGACGAACAACGTTCATATCACAAAATAGAATGAATTTTCCATTGTGGTGATGCATGAAATCCACAATTCTATTCCAAAGAATAGACTTTGCCAATGATTCTTGAGGACATAATATTTATCATAAAACAATCCACGCAGTCGGAGTTTATTTCCAATGGCCCTTTTACTATTATAAAAGACTTTTCACACCAACAAACATTCGATCCACATAGAGAGATCAAACCACGCCGATCGTAACACGAGCCATGTTAACACGTAATCAAAATAGAAATTGCCCCACATGACTTAAGATGAAATAATTATAGGCGATCAGTTTAGATTCTAGACACCAAGGAAAGAAACGTAAGTTTTGAAACACATATTTATTATTTCCAAACACGTTTTTTTTACTCTTTTCCTTCGATGACCACACCTGTTTATAGAAAGAATATTTATTTATCCACTATATGTACACTAATTTCATTAATTATTCTATTGAGGGATTTTATACACCCTCTAACGTCAAAACCTAGAGTTTTTCCAACTTTAAAGATTCTATTTAGTTCAGGGATAAGTACAACTCAACTTTGAATGTTCTTCTTATGATCCTACGAAAAGGTGAACAAACATACTTGTATTGGAAAACTACTCCCTTTAATCATTCAATATGCCTCAAAACCAGGTGGGTAACTTGAATCTGACGTTCACCAACCTTAAAATTGACATGCAAACCTCTTTCTTTCATAAATCTTGTTGGCATATCCATAACAGGTCATTTTGGAGTAGTCCATTTGGACTTCGTCTTCTTTAAAATACCACTAACAATTCCGTAGAATATCTTAAATCATTCAAATCATCAACAGAGTTTTCTTCAACAGTTGCCACAACCTTTTTTATGTCATTCATGTCTATATGGGATGATGTATCAAGCGATGTGTTTGTAATACTTATACTCCAAGTACCGAGTTCATGCACTTGAACCTCAAACGTCTCCCCGTGTACTTCAACATGAACCTTTTCAGACATGAATTTGTGAGATCTAGTGGAGACACAAACTCTACCCGAACTCATGGCAGTGGATTCTTCGGCTCCAAAAAACATAAATTTACCAAACATGCATGCCACTTTCTTAAAAGCATTTGAACCCCAAGCATATAGAGGTAAACCACTAATCTCACCCCAAATCATGCGTTCATCAACTTTAAAAGAGGGTGAAGCGGATTTGATTGACGTGTAGAGGGTTTTCATGCTAGCATTTTCTTGAAACTTAAAACAGGACAACGACGAAGGGAATTGAATCTAAATCAAAAAGCCCTGAACATGATGTATTTTCAAGTCTAAAAAACCTTCATTCTTAAAAATCGTATACCTGTTACTCATAGAATCAACGTATTTTAATTTCAACAAAATTATGGTTAATGAATCTTCAACACTGATTAGGTCATGATCATTGAGAGTAACTGAGCGAATGTTTGCATGTGAAGATGTGACCCAGTCGGATTGGGCACGTGGTGAGTTTTGGTGTTTTGGAAGGATGACAAATTAGGGTTAGGTTTTGGTTTTAGGTTAGCTTTTTTCGATGACACGTTATTGGTTGGTTGGGATCCGGAATGGTTGGCTCTTAGAAAACGGGCTACCAAAACATATAGATTAAAACTGCCAATCCATATGTTTGATAGCGATCGAACAAAAACAGATTCATCTTTAACTCCCAAAAATCGAATAAAACCAAATCTTTTACCTCCTTTTGAGAGTTTGTTCGCGATAAATGCATCCACCATGCGTCCGTATGATACAGACGCGTTCCAAAGACCTTTCGCGTCCAATGAATCAGGGATGTTAGAAACATAGAATAATGTTGCCACTTTTTACGAGTCCTTATGGTACGGGTTTTAGATGGGTTGAATAGGAGTCTTATTTTCGAAAGACACGTCTATGCCTTACATTAGTGAAGTTGTTATATTCCTCATTTTGAATCCCTCCTCGCCCTATATGAATCCAGTGAAAAAGTTTGATCTGAAATTATAAAAAGGGTGTCTATTAAGGGTTCTTTGTGGATTGTTAGAGTGGACCGCTACTCCTGAAAATGAAGTAATATGGTGTCATCAAAAGCCTAATGCCGCAATGAGAGGCGAAAGTAAAGAAAAGGTGACCATACCACCATAACTCTTAAAATAAACTCTACATACCATACCACAATACCCAATCATTTTATTGTTCGTTTTTGCACTCACATGTTTCTTGGACCTCACGACTTCCAATACTCACTCAAACAAATACTAGCACACTAAATCACCCATTGTCGGTCACATAATGTGTTGTGTCATTATAAGGTGAATGTTATCTTATGATCCTAGCATTCGGGCTATAGCCCATGTGAGATTTTCCTACGGTGTCGCAATCAAAATATGTCTCAAACCCGTTTAATCATAAGGCTAAAGGGAGTGGTAACACTCACTCGCCATCCACCTCAGCGCCATGATAAGTGCTTAATTACACATATCTTTTACCTCTAAAAACGAGCTTAAATGACCAAAAACAGACAAAAACTGCCAAATATATGTTTGTTTTGCATTTGTATTGTGCAGGAAGTGGATATCATCAAAAAGACAGAAAACCAAGCCAAAATGACAAAACTGAGCATGGAATGAAAAAGACTGTGCAAAATCAAGGCCAAAGTCCAAAAATGTCAAAGTCAGAGCCGGAACTGAAGAATACTATTGGATGCAATCTTAACCCATCTGATGGGCCGGGAAAGCCCACATATAATGAATGCCTCGTGATAGACCAAATGGCCCTCATCAATTTCAACAGCCCATTTGTGTGCAATTGACAAAGACCGTGAAGACTTTGAAGGCCCAATCCTAGCCCAGTTACAGCCAATCTCAGCCATTGTACACACAAAACCCACTTCATAACCTTAATGCTTGAA
Organism: Tanacetum coccineum; assembly: GCA_026074375.1. Taxonomy (NCBI): domain Eukaryota; kingdom Viridiplantae; phylum Streptophyta; class Magnoliopsida; order Asterales; family Asteraceae; genus Tanacetum; species Tanacetum coccineum. The sequence goes on from BQNB010060332.1 coordinate 7,508, forward strand.
AAAGCCCAATAACAAACCTGTACCTTATTGGCGCCCAAACCCAAACCGCAGTGGGCCCAATACAACCCAATACCCTTTTAATAAAACATAAGGACCAATAATTGTAAAATTAAAACCTGTTTTATAATTAAAATGAAAGAAATATATAAAGCAAAAAATGCCAAGTTTGAAAGTTTTAGGGGCTAAAATTGCCAATTTTGAAAGTTGTTTTATAAAGAAAAATGAAAAAATACAAACACAAGGGCTGGTTTTGCAATTTACCAAACCCTTTTATTCCCTTTTAGTTATAAAACGCAGGGACCATTTTTGCAATTTACCAAAACTTTCTTTATTCTTTTGTTATAAAACCACAAGGACCATATTGGTCACTTTCTAAACTTCATTATAACTGAAGTTTCGGCTTAAAAAAAAATGAAAAGAGAACCAAAGTTGAAGGGCCATTGTTGCATCTTCCCCATTCTTTTCTTTTAAACGCGAACCATAACTGTACCTATTACCCCTTACCCGCCAAAACTATACCCCCCTCTCCCACGGTTTTCTTGCAATACCACTATCCCTAGTACACTCACAGCTCACCCTCACCCTTTCCCCACTTACCCTGCCCCTATAACCCTTCCCTATTGACAATCACACAACCCGAAGACCCCTTCAATGGTGAGATGGTATTCAAAAGAAATGGAGGGCTAGGATTGAGTATGCTGCCTTGTACTCTCAAAACAAACACAACCCAAGACAAAGAAGAGCTTGGAGACTTCTATAAAAGAGAAGAAGAACAAGCCGAAACACCAATCCCTGTTTTTACTTTCTTAGTTTAATGTTAATTAAGTTTGCTTTAAAGTTATTATATTCAGTTTGTTTAAAACGTTTTAAGTTGTAATTCTTGGAAGTTTAATAAATTATTAAGAGTTCTCTTGTTATTGCATTTGTCAAAATTTGAAATATAATTTAAGTTGTTTAATCCTGTTTAAACTTGTTTAAAAATGTGTTAAAGTTATTAAAACTCTCTTGTAACAACATTTCTCAGCTTTTACTCCACTAAAAAAGCCAAAAAAAACCCGAAATTATAAATTAAAGGGGTGTTTGGTTTAGCCTTAAAATGGGTCAAATGGGAGTTGCAATGGGTCATACTCACTCAGCCAACTTTGGCTGAGTGTGTGGGCTTATTTAGATTAGCTTAATCAAACTTTTTAGTAAAAAATTTAGTTTTTTAAAGTCCTTTGTTTTCTGTCCAAGTCTTATAAGCCATAAATTGTGTTAAACAGCTTAAGCTGTTTAAACAGCTTAAGCATCATCTTTTTGTGCTTATTTTAGTCATACATAGCCTTCTCAAAAGTTCCCTTGTTCTGTCCCTTTAATTTGACCAAGTATGAGTCAAAAAGTATGTATGCATGATTTTTGAAAGTAGCCATTTTTAAGCCCCATATTCAGCAGGTTTAAGTCCTCATTAAGCGCCCAAACTTTGGAAATAAGCTCAATCATATGCCCTTGTTATCTGTTTGTGCTTTGTTTTGGCTAAAAAGGGCCTTATTTAGAGCTTATGTCTCATAAGCACCAAAAAGCCCTTTTAAGCTCACTGCCTAGCCTCCCTGGTGCAGACACCACCCTTTTTAGCCCCATTTTTTCTAGCTTTTTAATACTACAGCCCTGGTTCTTATTTGCTTTTAAACATAGTTATAGGTTTACCTCTTAGGGATTAGTAGTTATTTTTAGTAGTGAGCTTATGTTAGTTAGCTTATTATAGGCCCTGATTTAAAAGTGTCCTTTTCTGTTTTCTTTTTAAAAACTGTTAATATAGTTAAGTTATTTCCAGCTTATTTTGGCGCTTATTATGATTTCCTAGTTTAATTTTAGGGACTCCCTTCCTATTTATCTGCTCCCGATATGTTATAGATTATATAGTTAGCTTAAACTACTCCCATAGAAAGAAAATAGCTTATAAGCTTATTAAGCTTCTGCAGTCACTAAAGCTCACTTTGTCTAGCTTATTCAGTGAGTATATAGCATAGAGCTTTTACAAAAAAGACTCCCCATAAGCCCTTCAACAACTTTTCTTTTATAGCTTTTTGATAATAAGCACTTTGGACTAAGTTTGTAATCGGGGTCCACTTCAGGGACCAATTGTGTAATTTTATCTTTTATAGTTAGCCAGGTTATGCCCTTTGTCAGTTGTTGTTTCCATCCGGTAGTCCTTGTGCCATTTTTCCCTGTTTTAGTCCTTTTGTTTTTTAACAGCAGTTAGCTTTAGTTAGTTTTATTTCACTTTAATTAATTAATTAGGGTTTAAAATTAATTAGTTTAATTACTGTAATTTATTCAGTAAACTTTTGGGCATTTTTATATTTTAGAATTGTTAATTTTTTCATTATTTATTTTATTTTTTTCAGATTTTATAACTTTTTAATTTTTTGTCTTTTTCTATTTTTTAGTTTTAATAGTTTTTATCTTTTTAAAAATTCATAAAAAATCCAAAAATTAATAAAAAATTATTTTTCTTTTTTATAAAATTTTCTTTTGTCATTTATTGTCTAGGAAAAATATAAAATTTAGTGTAGGCTTAATTTTTCTTAAATTTCAGTCTTAGACCCGTTTTACCGTAGAGTGCGTGTTTACGTTTCTTTTCGTTTTACATACAAACGACCTACGTTTTAGTTCTAGTTTCTTTATTTTTCTCAATTAACTTAATTTAGGTTTTAATTTGATTCTTAATTTAATTTAGCATTTATTTTCTTAATTTTTAGTACTTAGGTTTCCGATACCTGATTCTGTTCCCCGTATTTTAGTATAGATTTAATTTAGGATTTCCTATATACTAATTTTGGCTTTCCCGTAGTTTTTAGATCCCCAACTTTCCTATATCTGTTTCCCGTACGATTAAATTAGGTTTTATTTATTAATTTTAGTTGCTAATTATATCAGTGTTTCTATCATATATCTAATTATTCTCTATCATTCAATTCTCATCAAAACCAGGATTACCTTCAATTGCAGCCTCGTTGGGACATACGACCCGGGAATATCTCTTCCGGAATCTTTTTATATTGATTCTATCTTGTGTATTTGAATCCTTTTGTGGAAGAGATTGGACCTGTTGCCTTGGTAAGGGGGCATTCGGTTTTTAGGATCTGTAAATAGGGTGCTATATCAAGAGTGTGCTATTTGACGAATCAATAATGATAAAGTTAATAAGCCTTTGTTTTTGACACCCGAGCCCGAAGTTAGTTATTCTAATGATTTAGACTTCTTTAAAGAGTTTAAGAATGAATTTTCAGCCATTATTTACAATGATGCTCTAACGTCTAAGTCAGATTTCTTAATTGAACCTACTATAAGTCCTCAACATATCGATGAATTTAATTTAAAAAATAAAACATCATTGCCCGAATGTGATGAAATGGAACAAAACGTTTTATACTTTAATGATCTATTTCCTTTCAACGTAACCTATCCCAATGACTTAAGATCGGATAAGGACATTGATATTGATGAAATCAATATTGAGCAATATTCGGGGGATATGTATGTCGTACCATTAAGTAATGTAATAAATACCGATGATAATGCCTATGCACTAAGGTCAAATAAGCTTTTGGAAACAAGTCATGATACATCTAATAAATTTTTCAAAACTGAAACTTTTATCAAGAAGATAAATGTTAATATCAAGGCTTGTTACTATCTTAACAACGGGATACTTTTAAAGAATTTGTATGTGCCATTTGGCATCCCGTTCGACCCCAAATTGTTTTATAATAATGGGATTAAATTGGGGCAAGTCTAACTTAAAGACTTTTCTGTAAACAAAAGTGCTTGCCGGGAGACAACCAGGAATTTATCTTTTTGTTATTGAGTCTGTCTTCCCAGACTGTCTATACGACCTATCCAAACCCCATGGATACGGCGTATTAACCTTTTGGACGTTACCCAGCCTTTATTTTTAGCAGAGTCTATACGACATATTCAATAACTGAATACAACATATACATGTATGAATACGGCGTATCCTGGGGTATGGATACGACGTATTGACTTCCTGTACAGTATTTAGTTTTAGTTTGTTGTATTTTAACGAATACACCGGAGATGGAGTTGCACTTGTTTTCTTATGCTTAATACAAGACCTTCTAAACGAAAACGACAACGTTGGTGGAGTATTTATAAATCTGGAAATCTCAAAGTGTTGGAGTCTTGAAATCTCAAGACGGCTGTTCAACACACTTTTTGCTCAAGAACTCAACTTGGAGAATCATACCGAGCAAAACATCAGGGAGTTTTCCGTTCTAATTCTATTTTCCCTTATTATTTTTATTGCTCTATCTATACAACGAGGACGTTGTATAATTTAAGCGTGGGGATGGAGAATTAGAACGTACTTGTCCGTATTTTCATAAATAATATGCTAACATACTTAAAAATGGATCAAATTTAAAATTTTTTAGCATGACTTTTTGTGAAAAATCACTAGTTACATTACCTCGCGCACTATAACCCTTATTGCCAATTTATGAGAATTAAGCCTATCCGTTTCCAATTGCTTACTTAAAATTCCACAAAAATATGTGTGTGTCGGTGATGTAGTGGACTTTAGAACTTGGCCTAGTATATCACTCGAGACCTCAATGATGAGTACTATGGATTTAGATGGAGTAACATGCTTAACTGGTAAAATTTTAGATTAAACCAAAAAGCTACATGTCGTAATATTAAACTAACTACACTTGGTTAGTTAACACCCACGTGTAAACCCGTTTGCTGTACATCTCATTTTTAGAGCGTAAAGATACCCCTTAAACAACCTGCTAGAGATACCATTCCTTTCTTTTATCCACTCCAACAAAAAATTGTTGTCGTTTCACCATACAACCTTATCCTACGTGTCAGATAAAAGCCTATTTGATCAAATGTTGTTTAGTCGCTAAATTTCCCGTGTAAAGTTTTATAGTTCCCCGCATCTAAGTGAAAATTTTTTTTTTTTTTTACCCCCTCCCCTCTATCTAATAATGACATGGAAAATTGCACAATGCAAGGGGAATGTTGTAGCTCGTTGTATTTTTGCTACTTTCACATTATGTATTATGTCCGAACAGAATTAAAGTTCAAGAGAAATTAGCCGGACAAATATGATTATGAAGCCCGTGTGGAAATTACGCCGTAGATTAATGATGTATTTAGTTTATAAAAAAATATATAGAATAATGAAAAAACGATATTCGGTCATAAAAGCTTACACCGATATAATTAATTTTGAAGGATCGCGAGCGAGAGATACGTTGATATAACACAAAAAATCAACGATGTAAAGTATTATTAAAAAGTGCCGATATCACCACTTATTTTGTAAAAGAATGTCAATTCGGATGTAATGAGAATTTGACCGTTTTATGGGAATGCCAACTTAGGGTTTCATTAGTCATAATGGATGCGAGATGTCTCGTTTAATAAGTTCGAGTCATTTTCCTGGGGGGGGCAGGAGGGGAGCGGGGGGGGCTGGGTGGGGTGGGGGTGTTGTTGGGTGTTTTTGAGTTGGGGGTGTTGGAGGGGGGGGGGGGGTTTGGGGGCGACTTAGTTTCTTTTGGGGGTTTTGTGTTGTATTCTATCAATTGAGATTTAAAATGTAAAAGCGCGTAACAATAAGAGGTGACGGGATTGCTAGCACTCAATACTTTCTTCGAGCGTGTTGAATTCCGTTTCCATGAACAAAAAGACTCAAAGTTTAAATAACTGACCGTGCTTAGATCGAGATACACTAATATTAGTTCGAATTGTAGTAGGTGGGGGGGGGGGGGGGGGGGGGGGGAGGGGGGCAGGACAATCCTAAGTTGGGCATTCCCAGAACGTCAAATTCCCTGATCCCAACATTTTACATCTTTTAATAAAATATTGGTGATTAGATCCCACTTTTTAGATAATACTGTAATTCGTTGATTTTTGTGTATATCAACGAATAGAGCGCTCCTTTCAAATAATTTCATCGGTGTAATAGCTATTAAGATATATTTTTCATGATTCATATATATTTTTTTAAACACTATCAAAACAATCATAAATCTCAGAGTCACAGTATTTACACCGGCCGTCCTAATCAATCATTTGTCCGCTAAGTGTCTCTTGAAACCTTTTTTTCTTCTGGAACATAATACATAATTGTGGAAAGTAGCAAAATACACAAGCTACAAACATTCCCATTGTCATGTAGACAATGGCACTACTCTGCAATTTCTGAGCCATTACATAGATATCCGTAGAAATGTCACTTTAGAGTGAACTAGTCTACTACTGCAGACCTCTGAGTGTCGAAGCTCTCTTATCTAGGAATTGCATTACGTCTAGCGTAGTAGGTGATCTAGGTTATTGTCTCAGACAGATGCATAGATGAACTCACCAACGACGTATGCCACAGCTAGAGTCCAAGAAGTATAAACGAATCCTCATTGATCTATTACCGACAGAAACTGTATTACTTTCTTCAGCGCGAGGTATTGAAAAAACTAGTCCTTCCGATTCGCGTACCATGGGTAGCACATGGCTAGACGGCGCTCCATGATCTGGAGCTGAAACCACTCTAGCTGTGTTAAAGGCAGACATGTCTCAATCAACCTATATAACTAACGTCATCATACTTCAATACGAACATATTCACTGGTAAGATACCAACTAATAATACCGCATAGCTAATAAATAACCCAATTTAACTTTTGACTGTTACTCTTACTTTAAAGGTGGAGATTTACCTGCCAAGCCTATGAATATAAAGCTAAGCACTACTGGAGCAAATAGCACCACTAAAATTATACACCCTAGATGTAGTTAGCCGATCTGAGGGATTTTTCATTTTCCATATTTCATGAGACCCTTGGTTTTTGTACAGTGGTTCTGAACATGAAAAGAAATGTTTAAACGGAAAAATCCTTAACCTCGGTTGGGATACATTTTCCAAAACCTTTTAAAGTCTACTTGAGAACAATAGGAATTCAAGTAGGAGCTATTGATAGTCATCAAATAACATCATACTTACTATCATTTATCCCACGTATTTTACCCACTTTTATATAATTATTGGCAAGATATTGGTACTTAATTGCCCTTAAAAGTTATTATTCATATTATGGAGTCAATGAGAAGAAGAAGCAAAAGGCTCAATGACTAGAGCTTAAACTAAGACATTTGAAGAGTACTATTTATGTACCAATACGCGTACTAGGCAATGAACATGACGCGTATCCGCGCAGCTTAAAGATGAAATCAGCACAAGAAACACGTAATGATCAATTCACGATCTAGCGTATCCATTACAACGAATACGCCGTATGCACAACTGTTCATCAGTAAAAGATACGCATTTAATATGATTGATGGTAATGATCTTAATTGATTTGATCTTATCGCGGACTCCAAGGAAATTAACCCCTATACGCTGTATCTACTTATCTCCATACGGCGTATCCAGGCATATTTTAGACACTAAAAATACAAGACTTAAAAATGAGTTTTAGTGTGTGTTAGGAATTTTGTATAACATAATTAATTCTGTTAGTATTATAGTTAGTTCTGATAGTATAATAGTTAGTACTGGTAGAAGGTTTATCATAGTTAGTACTGGCAGTATTAAATAGTTAATACTGTTTATGTAATAGTTAAGTCTGCTTACGCAGAAATTAGTTAGAGTTAAAGATATGAATGAGATATCTTAGGAAAAGATATGCATTATCTTTATACGCGTTTTGTAAAGCCCATTAGGGTTTCCTTAGTCTATAAAAGGAACCCGAGGCATAGTTAGTAGAGAGAGTTCTACAGAAGATCATAGAGATCATATAGTAATCATAGTTTGTAATTTGTAGCTTAGGCAGATTCAAAGTTCAATATAAAAGTGTTTTGATTGTGTTCTATCTTGACAATGTGGGGGGGGGGCGGGGGGGGGGTGTTGATTAAATTCCGCGTAATCAATAGTGGTTAATCATAGTTTCATCATTGTTACTTTAGATTTATCTAAGGAAACAAACACTTTACAAGCTAAAGGTTAAGATCCATTAAGCAAAGGGATCCTACAAGTGGTATCAAAGCTTGTGTGGAAACTCTGAATAAGAAGAACTCCATTGTTTGAAGCAGATCTACAATCAAACCTGTAAGATGGCCATCTCCGCTTCAAGCTCATCAAGTTCTTCTGACAATAAGGTACAAAACCGTTCTAAACAATGTCTTGAATCATTTAAATGTCTTCAAAAGAACTATGATACTGAGAGAGAAAAGCATAACAAAACCAAACTAGAAATTAGGGGTTATGAGATAGCCTTAGGGTCACTAAAAGCTAGAATTTTTGGACATGAAAAGAATGAATTAGATTGGGGTGAGAGATATGAGTTTCAAAACTTTGATCTTAAGTGTAGAGAAATAAAAATTAACAACTTAAATCTGGAATTAGAAAAGGTTGTTAAGGAAAGAGATGAATTAAAACTCAAGATTGAAAAATGGGAAGGGTCATCAAAGAATCTCACTAAGATACTCAATAGTCAGATGAGTACTCATGATAAAAATGGATTAGGGTTTGGCACACAAATGGATGATTTGAGTAATAAATCTGAAACTGATAGTGAGAACAGTTTGACTGTTTTTGAGGTAAGGTCTAGTGATGAAGAGAGCACACTAGCAAATAATAGGTTCACTAAAGCAAATGAGTATCATGCTGTTCCCCCTCCAATTATAGGGAACCCACTAACCCCAAGAGTTGATATATCATTTGAAGGACTAGATGAGTATGCTTTTAGAAATAAAATCATAGAGTCTAAGACAACTGAAACTAACAAGACTATAGGTACCACAAATGAAGCAACTATAGTAAAACCTAAGTCTATCAATGAAACAGTTGTGTCTAAGTCAAAGATCAATAGGGATGAAGTCATCATTGAGGATTGGACCTCAGATGATGAGGATGATGTGCGTGCTGTCAAAACTCTTAGTTCTGTTAAGCCTAATGTGACTCAGCTGTTTTAGATTCAAGATGAATAAAATGGGTAAACTTATACGAAAAATAAGGATTATTATTTAAGAAAGTACATAAAATTAAAAGCTTGTTTTTGTTTTTGCAAAAGCCATGCCATTGATAAAGCTAAGAATTCTATGACCAAAAGAGTCCTGAACCTAGGGTTAAGAATGTGGTCAATACTGGGAAGAGGGTAGTCAAACCAGTATGGGATTATGGCAAAAGGGTAAATCACCAAAACTTTTCCAAAAGTTTGAAATACCCTCATACAAAAAGGACCTTTAACCCATCAGCAGTACTAACCAGAGCAGGTTTAGTTAATACTGATAAATCAAATGTTAGTATTGCTAGGTCTATTAGTATTGTTAGGCCTGTTTATACTGTTAGGCCTCTTAGTACTGCTAGGCCATTGGCCTCAAAAATAGCATAATCTAATAGTGTTATTAGACCAAATCACCCAAGATTGGACATTGAGCGAGCAAAAGCTCAACACAACCGCAAACAAGTGGAGGACTTACGTTCACCCACCAGTATAGACCCAAAGACTTAAATCCTGATGTGAAAACTTTTGGGGTTAAAAACATGACTACTGTTGAGACAAGGGAAGTAGTTAGTAAGGGTAAGGTGGAAAATGTCCTTAAGAAGGCTAAATGGGTTTGGAGGCCATAGATGAATTACCAGGATCATGTGTACAAATATAATGGCTCTTACATGCTCAAGAAGTTTGAGTATGTAGACCCAAAAGGGATTTCCAAGTCAGTATTGACTTGGATCCCTAAGAGATACTATTACTCTTACCTTTTGTGTAGGGCAATCCAGAGATCTTGTTACAGGATCATGCAGTGGTGGATAGTGGTTGCTCTAGCCATATGACTGGCAACAAAGCTTATCTTTCAGACTAGGAAGATTTCAATGGAGGCTTTATGGCTTTTGGAAGTGAACCCAAAGGAGGTAAAATAAGATTCACACTGACTCAAATGTTACAGACCTTCTCACCAAAGGATTTGATGTTACCAGGTTTAACTTCTTAGTGGTCAGCATTGGAATGTTAAACTTGTAGTTACATTTTAGGGGAGGTTAAATTGTAAAGTTTGTACATACTAGTTTACATTAATACTGCTAGGGTATTAATGCTGGTAGATAGGTTATAGTTAGTTCAAGTTCATAGTATATTTTTCTTTTATTGCACTAACTTTTCAGGATAAGCATAGATTTGAGATGGATAGAGCAGCCTGCAAATACAACTCATCTATTTCTGTTAAGTAACTAAGTATTAGATTAATTTTGGTAGTCAACAAGTTAATCTTGTAGATTACTTGTTAATCTGTTGACTTAAGCTTAATTCTGTAGTCTCTACCGTTAAAACTGGTAGTTAATGTTAATTCAGGAAGACTACACTTAAGTATTTACTGGTAACTAAATTTTAGTACTGGTAGATGACCGTTGGTGCTGGTGAGGGAAAATTGACTTTTCTTGTTTTAAATATTACCGTTGGAGATTTTTATGGCGCGTACTTCTAACATAGGTTTTCTATTTGTATATTTACTGTACTTTCTTCAATAAAATATCTTTCTTTACTCTAAAGAAACTTCTTTTACACACGGTCCAATAAGAAACCTTGTTATTCATCGATAAAAACTCAATTCCCTTTCTCTACCAGCACTTAGTAATTCACTCGCATCAAACCCAGGATTAGATTTTCCATACTTACGATTTCTGTTCATCAACGAGTTCTTATGGCCAACCTAAAGTACTCAGACAAGCATAATATGGTCGCTTTCCTGAAGAAACCAAATGAAAGTGTTGGTTTCACTGAGGTAGTAGATTTTCTTAAAGGTACATCTCTCAGGTATGCCTTAACTCACAATCTTACTATCTATGACTCCCTAGTCAAACAGTTATGGCAAACTGCCACAGTCAGAACACTTGCTAATGGGACTCAACAATTAGTAGCATCTATAGACTCTAAAGAGTATACTATTATTGAGGCATCTGTTAGAAGTAAACTTCAATTGGTAGATGCTACAGGAATACTTAATTTATCTGATGCTAAAATATATGCTGGATTAGCCACATTGGGGTATGTTACTGAGGGTAAATTAACATTTTGGAAAAAGAATTTTACACCCCAATAGAAATTTTTAATTCATCATATTTTACACTACTTAAGCCCTAAGTCTGGTGGATGGGATCAATTTGGTAGTACTATTGCTACTGCATTAATCTGTCTATCTAGCAATAGGGTTTATAATTTTTCAAAAATGATTTTTGATGGGATGGTTCATAAGTTATGAGGAGTAATTCAAATTTTTAATTTATCCAAGATCTGACAAATTATTTTAGATATTACAACTGAAAATAAAGGAAGGTATTTAGCCTTAACTTTGACCAAAAAGCTTTTTGCAAACATGAAAAAGGGTTATGCAAGGAACATTGTACCATTGCTGCCTGCTATGTTGGCAGGGGCAGCTGTGGATCAAGGTGAAGGCTCAACACAACCAGCTAAACCCCATCACACACCTCTTGATCCAATACCATCCCCATCCTAACCACCTCATCCATCACCACCTCATCTATCACCACCTCATCAATCACCACCTCATCCATCACCACCTCATCCATCACCACCACCTCATTCACCACCTCAATCACCACCTCATTTTTCACCACCTAGGTCCTATGAAGCCACCTCACCTGAAGTAATACATTAGGAAGTGATGGAGAGAGTATGCAACTTAAAGAATTGTGTTTCCCTTAACAGGACTAAGAACTGCCTTTGGCCTAGTAGTATTAACCCTTATGTCCTTAACAGTATTAACCTTTTTAGTGAAATTACTGTTATTAGCTGTTGTTATATTGTTAAAAGGCCTTCTAGCAGTTGTATATGCATTTTAATAACATTTTTCATGGGTCCTGCATTTTTTACTGCTGTTCTTAGTTGAACATTATTAACTGATCTAGCAGTATTAAGTCAAATTAAGCCAGACCTAGTTAAGACTGTTCTTGGAACCATGTTCCTTTTTGGACTGTGGTGAGTTAATTTAGAGAAATTCTGTTTGTTCACCCTTTGAATATTGGTCTAAACTGGTTTTGCAAATCTTCCATTATTATACCAGTTATTGCAATCATTTTTCAAATGATCAAAACTACCACCCACATGACAAGCTTTGTTGAACATCTCAAAATCACTCCCTAATTTTTGAGACATCTGTTGGTTCCAGTTTCTCTTGTTCCCTCTAGGACTAAGTGTTTTTTGCCTATTTTTATCAACTAATGTTTTCCTAGGAGATTTTACTTGCTCAGTAGACTTAACAAAGTTTATCTTAAGAAAACTAGGTTTATTAAAAAATTTAACTGTTTTAACCTTAGACACATTTTCTTCATCACTATCAGATACCCAATCCTTAATAATTGGGGATCCATTTTCTTTTCTAGCAGTCTTAGGTTCATTAGTATCAACATGTCACACCCCACCAAGGCGGAAACTCAAGGTATAATATATCAATAAACATCACATAAGATGATAGAATAAAACACCATACAAGATTTAATAAAAGTAAAGTTATTCAAATTACAACATCTTCAAGAACAAATATAAAAGTACATGAAACATCATAAGTTGTTTATATCCGAACATGAATATTCAAAAGACAAGGTTCTTGCAATTATGTAGACGTCTTGACAATAAAAGAAATACATGGATCTAAGTTTCCACCTTGGGAACGTCACCTGAAAAGCATGATAAAATGGTTAACTATCAAAATAGTTGGTGAACCTCAAGATTATATACAAAAAATGTAGTTTTAGAAAATAGTAGATGTCTGATAAAAGTTTGCCAACTCAATGGCAGGTTAACAAAAACAGTTGTTCAAACCAAAATCAATTTCCAAATAAGTTAAGAGTCCAAAATAAATCAATGTATATGTATGTTATAGTGATTATGTGAGGCACTACTTAACGTATTCAGCCTAACCGTTACAACATCAAGTCAAGTTCCAGTTGTATAGTGTGGCATAAACACTTAGTACTATGCACCCTTGTGCGAGGAGTGAGGAGGGCCTAATCTCCTAATATCGCTATCCATAAGTACTAACGTCTCAATCCTGTTGAGGGGGAAAATAGGTTAAAAGTAGTGGTGGGTTCCAAGCATACAACAACATACATATTAAGTTCAAGGTTCCAAGTTCAACACGCTTATAAATTTCAACAAGTTCAAATCAGAGTTCCATACGTTCAAAACAAGTTCAAGTTCAAATATGCTCAAAAGATAAATTACTTAAAAGTAATTACATAACAAATGCAAAAAAAGACACAAGAAAAGAAAAACCAAACGACAAAAAAGATGAAAACAAGAAAAAAAAATAAATCAAAAAAACAACGAAAATAAAAAAAGCACACAAAAAATAAGTCAATAAACATAAAAAAAAAAAAAAAAAAAAAATTAAACAATAAAATAAAACAAAAAAAAAAAAAAGAAAAGAGCAAACAAAAACAACCAAGAAATGAACACAAAAAGCTAAAAAAAAAAGGCATAAAAACAAAAAAATAAAAAAAAATAAAAAATAAAGATAGAACAGAAAATAAAAAAAAAAAAAAAAAGAACGAGAAATAAAAAAAAAAAAAAAAAGAAAAACAAACAATAAAAAAAAAAAAAAAAAAACAAAACCAACCAAAACACACATAAAAAAAAAAATAAAAAAAGAAAAAGAAAAAAATATAAAAAATACAAAAAAGAAAAGCAAAATAAAGAAAAGGCACAAAAAGAAAAAAAAGGGATAACAAAAAAAAACATAGAAAAAAAAAAAACAAAAAAAACAAAAAAAAACAAACATCAGACAAAAATAAACAAAAATAAAAAAATCACATAAGAAAAAAAAAAATAAAAAAAGAAAAAATAAACAAAAAGAAAAAAAAACAAAAAAAATAAAAAAACGAAAAAACAAAAAAATACAAAAAAAAAAAAATAAAAAAAGTAATAGCAATAAAAAAAGACAAGAAAACAACAAAAAAAAAAAAAAAAAAAAAAAAAAAAAAGGGCAAATAATGCAAGAAAAAGATGATTGCAAAAGACACAAATAACAAACCAAAAGAAAAAAAAGGCATGCAAAAAAAATATTAAGAAAAAACAACAAAAACAAAATAAAAAAAAAAATATAAAAAAAAAAAACAACAAAATAAAGAAAAAAAACTAAAGATGCAAAACAAAAAAAAAAAAAAAACAAAAATCAAAATAGGAAAAAAAAAAAACGCAAAAAGAAAAACAACCAAATAAAAAATATATACATAAAACAAGAACAAAAAATAACAAAAGATACAATAAAAAAAAAATAAAAAAACAAATAAAAAATAATGCAACAAACAGCAAAAATAAAAGCAAAAACATAAAAAAAAAAAAAAAAAAAAAAAGCAAAAAAAAAATAGAGCAAAAATAGAACACATCAAAAAAAAAAAGAAAAAAAAAAGCAAATAACAAAAAAAAAAAAAGGAAGGGCAAACAAACATAAAAAAAACAAAAACAAACAACAAAAAAAAAATACAAAGAAAAAAAAAACAACAAAAGAGTTTAAACAAAAAAAAAAAAAAAAACAATAATAGCAAAACAAAATTAAAAACCAAAAAACATAAGAAAATACAATAAACCTGCAAAAAAAAAGGAAAAAAATAAAAAAAACAAAAAAAAGAATAAAACCAAAACGAAAAAAAAAAAAGAAGCATAAAAAAACTACACAAGCAATAGAAAAAAGAAAAAAGAAATACAAAAAAAAGAAAATCACAGCAAAAAAGATACACAAAAATTTAAAATAAAACAAAAAAAAAAAAAAGCAAAGGCAAACACAAGAACAACAACAAAAAGAAAAGCACTAAAAAAAAAAGGAAAAGGAGGCAGGCAAAAAAAAACAAAAAAAAAAAAAAAAAAATAATAAAAATAGCAAAACACAAAACAAAGCAAAACATAAAACAAAAAAAAAAAGGAAAAAAAAAAAATCAGAAATAATAGAAAAAAAAAAAAAAAAACACAATAAAACAAGATACATAGAACAATAAAAAAAAATAAAAAAACAAAAAAAAAAAAAAAAAAAAAAAACAAAAACAAAATAAATAAAAACAGAAAAAAAAAAAACAAAAGGAGCATATAACAAAATACAAAAACATCAGAAACAAACAAAAAAAATAATAAACTGCAATCAGCAACAAACAAAAAAATAAAATAAAAAAAAGAAAAAATAACAAAAAACACCAAGGAAAATAGATAAAAAAAAAATAAAAAGCATAAACATATATTAAAACAATAACAAAACAAAAAAAACTAAAAAAAAGAAAAAAAAAAAAAAGCAAAATTAACATAAAATAAAAAAAAAAAACACTACATAATAAACAAATTAAAAAGCAAAGAAAAAACAAAAAAAAAGAAAAAAAAGAAAAAAAACATAGATCAAAGAAAATAAAAAAAAAAAAAAAAAAAACAATAAAAGACAAAAACACGAAAGAAAAAAAAAAAAAAAAAAAAAAAAAAAAAAAAAAAACACCATCAAAAACATATAAAAAAAGAGCAACATCCATAAACATAATAATCATAAAAAACAATAAAACACAAGAAAGGAAATAAAAACAAAAACACAAAGTAAAAAAACAATTAAAAAAAAAAAAAAAAGCAATAAACAGAAAAGCAAAAATAGAAAAAAAACCGATAAAAAAAAAAACCACAATCCACCACTGCAAGACCAAGAAACAAAAACGAACAAAAAAAAAAAAAAAAAAAAAACAAAAACATAAAAAAATAAAAAAAAAAAAAATACTTAAAAAAAAAAAAAAATAAACAAAAAAAAAAAAAAACTGAAAAAAATATATACAAAGATACAGCAAAATACAAAAAGCAAAAGAAATGCTACAAAAAGAACAGGAAGAACAAAAAAAAAAGAAAAAAGCATAAAACCAAAAAAAGCAAAAAAAAAAGAACAACAAAGCACAAAAAAAACAAACAAAAAAGCAACAAAAGAAATGTAATAAAAAAAAAAAGAACACAAAAAAAAAATAAAAAAAAAAAAAAAAAATAAAAAAACTAAAAAAAAGAAAACAAAACAAAAAAAAAAAAAAAAAAAGAAAAAGAAACTAAACCAGAAAAAAAGAAAAATAAAAAAAAAATAAAAAAAAAACAAAATGCAAACAAAAAAAACAAAGCAATACATGAGAGTAAAAAAAAAAAAAAAAAAAAAAAAAAAACAAAAAAAAAACAAATAAACTACAACAAAAATGAAAAACTGACAAAAAATGACAATATAAATGAAGAATAAAATAAAAAAAAAGGAAGAAAAATAACAAAAAATAGCAAAAAAAAAAAACATAAAAATAGAGCAAAAAAGAAAAAAAAAAAACTGCAAAATAAAAAGACAAACAAAAAAAAAAACAAGAAACTGAAAATAACAAAAAAAAAACAAGAAAGCAAAAAAAAAAAAAAAATAAGAAACAAATATGAAATAGAAGTAGAAAAAAAACAACAAAATAAAAAACAAAAATACAAAGATCACAAAATATGCAAAGAATAAATCAAACAAAAAAAAAAATAAAACCAAAAAAAAAAAGATATACAACAAATAAATAAAAATAAAATCAAATAAATATCACAAACAAAAAAAATCCAAATACAAAAAAAAAAATAAAAAAGGGCAAATCTTATAACAAGAAACGAAAAAAAACAAAAACAAAAAAAAAATCAAAAAATATGCACAAAACAAAACCCCGAAAAAAAAAAAATAGAAATAAAAAAGCAATAAGAAAAACAAAAAAATGAAGAATAAAAAAAAATCACCACAGAAGACAAAAAAAACAAAAACCAAAAAAAAAAAAAGAAAAAAAACAAAAAACACAAAAACAAAAATAAAAAAAAAACAAAAAAAATAAAATAACCAGAAAAAATAAGGCAAAAAAAATAAAAACAAAATAACAAAAGAAAAAACATAAAATATATAAAAAAAACTAAACAAAACAAAAGCAAACAAGAATAACAAACAATAAGCAAAAACAAAAAAAAAAAAAAAAAATACAAAACACAAACAAAAAAACTAAAGCACAATAAACAAAACAAAAAAAAACAGAATAGACCAGAGAAAAAAAAAGCAAAAAAAAAAATAAAAAAAAAACTAAAAATGAAAAAAGAAAAAACACAAACTAAAAAAAAGAGAAAAATAAAAAAAGCAAAAAAAAAAAAAAATTATTAAACAAATAAACACACAAAAATAAACAAAAAAAAAATAATAAACACAAAAAAAAAAAATAGATAAAAACAAAGCAAAAAACCAAAAATAAATAAAGCAAAGACAAAATAATCAAACAATCAAAAAAAAAAACTCAAAGCAAATAAAGCAAAAAAATACAACCAAGTCAATAACAAAACAACAAAAAAAACGAGAGAAAATAAACAAAAAAAACAAAAACATGAACAACAAGAACAAAAAGAAAATAAGCAAAAAAACAAAAAAAAAAAAAAACTGAAATATACAAAAAATAATCTCAAATAAAGAAAAAGAAAAAGAAGAAAAAGCAACAAATACTGAAACTAAAAAGCACAACAACATATAAAAAAAAGAGAAAATAAGAGAATGAGGGGAAAAGAGAGGGGTCTAAAGAGGCGTGGGAAGAGGATTGGCCAGGGAAAGAGCCATGGGAGGAAGGGAGGAGGTGGAGAGCATAGAGCGTGGGAGGTCTAGGAGCGCGAGGGCGTTTTGGGTGTGCCAGTCAAGGGGGGAGAGTGTACTCCTGGTTCTTCGGAGCGTGAGTCTAAGGTGACGGGGGAGAGCGGGCAGAAGAATGGGGGATACAAAACATGGACATAAGTAAAATGAGCATAGATGAGAGCAGCACAAACACACTCTTTATGCGACTAGAGGGTCGATTAGATTAAAAAATTTGATAGCACGCATAGTATAGAAAAAGAGCATAGACAAATCACCACTCACTACATAATTGTCCGAATTAAACTAAAAAGAAGTTGGTTACGAACGGAACTCATCACCAACCCCTTATACGGGGGGGTGAGTGAGGGGGCAATCTCCTAATAAGCGCTGATCCATAAGTACTAACGCACAATCCTGTTAAGTGGGAAAAAGAGTTAAAATTTAGTGCGGTTTCCAAGAATACACACAACATATAAGTTCAAGGTTCCAAGTCAAATCAGAGTTCCATACGTTCAAAACAAGTTCAAGTTCAAATATGCTCAAAAGATAAATTACTTAAAAGCAATTTCATAACAGAGGACACATCATGCTTTTCACCCCAAAACATTTAAAATCATGTAAAAAAGGGAATGTGAGAAACTCACAGAAGATTGGAGTATCGATCAAGAAAATCAACCAATGAAGAAGAACGACAACAACGATCTAAACTGCGACCTATAATAATAGTGGTCTGCGAATAAGAAAATATAGCTATGCAAAAATGCGTATTTGCAATGATAATGAATAATAATAAATAATAAAATTATATATATATATATATATATATATATATATATATATATATTTGTGTGTGTGTGTGTGTGTGTGTGTGTGTATGTGTGTGTGTGTGTGTGTGTGTCCACACGTATAAAATCCTATGTCGAAGAATCCATGTACATGAAATAACTTGTCAATTTCACTACCTACGTTTTTTGAAATTCCACCATTTTTCCTAGTCGCTTGTTGACGCTTAAAGAAATACTAAACGACCACAACCAACATTCATCTCTCATTTCTAACCACCTATATGTATTGATAGGCTCCTGAAATTTTCCCAAAAATTATAGACAAGCTTAACCATTCTTCAAAAATACAACCAAGCAACATGTCCGAAACAGGGTCTGCTGGAACCTTGCTAAAGTTTGGCATGAGCAGACCCCTTTAAACCTTCCAGAAAAATATAAACAAATTCAGGAAAATCATACACATTATGAAGATGCTACAGATTAAATTTCGTTAAAAAATATTAAGTTTTGATCCGCCTGCACACTACATCTTTGGAATCTATATTCTGGACCAGATTGCAGTTTTAACAACACATTTAGTAAAGACCTTTTGACTAACTTATTGTGACTGAAAATCTGCGAGGCCTTTTTCGTTAGAAAGTAGACTCGCCGAACTTAGTTTTAAAATCAAGAAACTCTATAAAAGCTTTTAAAATGACCAAGTTATGATGCACGCAAGTTGACCCAAAATTCTGCGCAAAATCGCCAAATGCAGAATTTGACATAACTAGTTTCCAAACTTCAAACTAGCGTAGAAAACTAGTTTTTGGAGTTATCAGACTCGCGAACTAGCGCCACGAAGCTACGGAAATAACCTATCTTAATCTTAGATCAAAACTCAGATTATCATATCACAATTTTGCCGACAAGAGCCTAAACTTTCTGATCTAAATAGGGGTTCTACAATGCCTACAAATTGCCAATATTTCGCATCAACAACACATCCAATAGGCTCAAACTAACCTATCAGTCATACTAATCATCTTAAACTATCCCATATCTCAAAACGCAACATGCATGAACTTCAATGGATTCTCGACATACAATCTAATACATGCAAGTAATATAAAATCAAATCAACACAAAAATTAAGTAGGATACTTACAAGGATACAATGGAATAGTTAAAAGATCAAGACCATAAACCCTTATGGTTTTCTTAACCTTGGCCGAACCCCACAAACACAAAACAAAGACCCAAAATTCTTGATTTGTTTCACCAAACTTGTTAAAAACACTTAATCTTGAACCCATGATGATTTAATTGCATCCAATCTTCATAAAACCCTTGAAATCAAAATTCAATAAAATCAAGAATTTGTGAAAATTTGATGCATGGTGATTTATTTTTGTTAGGGATTAATGGGGTTTAATTTATTACTGATTTGGGATTAAATGGAGGTGATTTGGGGTTGAAAAATTATGATTCTTGGTGTTTTCTTGTGTGCTTCGATCGAACAGAGAGAAGGGGGAGAAGAGAGTCAGTGTTTATCTTGTCTGTGTGTTTTAAATAGAAGATTGGAGTGGTTGTAAAAAGGAATGAGTAGTATATATGAGGAAGCAAATCTAGAGTGTATCGACACATCAAAAAAATTAATGGAATGTTTGTTTGGGTTGATAACCGGCCTAGGGAGGGGATGGGCTTGGGTTGTAGTAATTTTTTTGTTGATTTTATATTGTACAAATCTCGGGCCCAAAACACTTAATTAACTCATTATAAAAAAATGATTTTAATGCGGTTTTGGCCAAACACGGATAAAAGTGGAAGAAAATATTTAAAATAAAATAAATAAGCTCTCGAAGCTAAAATATGGAATCGTTGATTTCTCGATCGTTAAAACGAATAACTAACCAAAGCTCGACTCGTGAATAATTAAAACGACGATTTTTAAATAAATCGACCAAAAATAATAAAATAAATTCTATAAATTTAGAAAATAGAATTTAAAGCTTGGGGGTAAACAACGACGTGAAACACGGGTTGCACATAGACAAGCGTTAAATGCTAATAGTAATGCGACCACATAAAAGCGACTTCATAAATAATTAAGAGAGTCTAATATCATACGTTTGCTTTCGGTTACTGACCTCAAATTGACAGATGTTATAGTTTCCCCCTGTTAAAGGGAATTTTGTCCCGAAATTTTAGTTGCTCGTCCTATGTCGTAGCTCTGCGAACAGTTGCGGATACTTGCGCTTCATCTCGTCTTCTCGTTCCCAAGTAAATTCTGGTCCTCGCTAGTAATTCCAACAAACTTTTACAATAGGAATTCACCTCTTTTTCAGCTTCTTAACCTCACGGTCCATGATTTCGATAAGTTTTTTAACAAAATGCAGTTTGTCATCGATCTTGACTTCTTCTAACGGTACGTGCAAGTTTACGTCAGCCAGGCATTTCTTCAAGTTTGACATGTGAAACATGTCATGAACTCCTACAAGTTCTTGTGGTAAGCGCAACCGATATGCTACTGGACCAACTCGTTCGACAATCTCGAACGGCCCAACATATCTCGGTAAAAGCTTGCTTCTCTTATCGAAACGTACCACGCCTTTCCTAGGTGACACCTTGAGTAGTACTTTATCACTGACACTGAACTCTAATGGATTACGACGATGGTCTGCATAGCTTTTCTGGCGATCTCGTACGGCTTTTAGTATTTCCTTTATTTGCACAATCTTATCAGTAGTTTCCTGGACAATCTCCGGTCTAAATAGCTTGCTTTCTCCTACCTCTGCCCAAGCTATATGTGTTCGACACCTCTTTCCATACAATGCTTCAAAAGGATCACACTTTACGCTCGAGTGGTAGCTATTGTTGTACAAAAATTCTACCAATGGTAGATGAGTATCCCAATTTCCACCAAAATCAATTGCACAGGCTCTAAGCATATCTTCTAAAGTTTGAATGGTATGCTCACTTTGGCCATCGGTTTCGGGATGGTAAGTTGTACATAAATCCAGTCGTGTTCCTAAAGCTTTCTGTAGTGATTGCCAAAATCTTGATGTGAAATAACTGTCACGATCATATAAGATTGACACAGGCACATCGTGCCTTGCTACGATCTCATTGATGTACAGTCTTGCGAGTCTCTCTATCTTGTAGTCTTTACGGATGGCTAAGAAATGTGTCGATTTAGTCAGTCGATCGACAATAACCCATATCGAGTCATGTTTGCTACTGGTTCTTGGAAACTTGTTTATGAAGTCCTTTGTGATGTTCTCCCATTTCCATTTTGGAATTTCTGGCTGTTGAAGTAATCCTGAGGGTTTCTGGTGTTTTTCTTTGACTTTAGAGCAAGTCAAGCACTTACTAACATACATAGCAATGTCCTTCTTCATTTCGGGCCACCAATATAAGCCTTGAAGATCATAGTACATCTTGTCTGCTTTAGGATGTACGGAATACCTTGTAGCATGGGCTTCATTCATTATCAAAGTTCTCAAATTGCCATAGACTGGCACCCAAATTCGTTCAGCAAGATACAATCCACCATCTTCTTTTCTCTCAAGCTGTTTGTCCAATCCTTTTAACATTTTTGCCGGATCATTTACGTCCTTAGAAGCTTCGCTCTTAGCTTCCAGTATCCTAGCCTTAATGCTAGAGTGAATTGTCATGCTCATAGCTCGAGCTCTTCTCGGTTTCAACTGTTCCTTCCTGCTCTATGCATTAGCTACTACATTCGCTTTACCTGGGTGGTAGCGAATCTCACAATCATAATCGCTGAAAAGTTCTATCCATCGTCTCTGGCGCATATTTAATTCTTTCTAATAAAAAATGTGCTGAAGGCTCTTATGATCGGTTTAGATCACGCTCCTTGTTCCATACAAATAGTGTCTCCAGGTTTTGAGAGTAAATACTACGACGCCCAACTCTAAATCATGAGTGGTGTAGTTCTTCTCATGTATTTTGAGTTGTCTAGATGCGTATGCAATTACCTTGTTCCTCTGCATCAAAACGCAACCAAAACCTTGATTCGAGGCATCACAGTAAACTACAAAATCATCGGTGCCCTCAAGAAGTGCCAGAATAGGAGCATCATACAGTACGACCTTCAATGTCTGAAAGGCGTTCTCCTGCTCATCACCCCACTTGAACTTTTAATTTTTCTGAGTCAACAGAGTGAGAGGCTTTGCAATCTTTGAGAAATTTGCGATAAAGGGCCTATAGTATCCCGCCAATCCTAAGAATGAACAGATCTCGGTTGGGGTCTTTGGGGGCTTCCGATTCTTTCCTGCTTCAATTTTGTTAGGATCTACATGTATACCTTCACTGTTCACTACATGGCCAAGAAAATGAACCTGTTGTAGCCAGAATTCGCACTTCAACAATTTCCCAAACAATTTCTCTTTTTCACGCAACTCTAATATCAATTTTAGGTGAACTTCATTCTCCTCCTTAAACTTTGAATAAATTAAGATGTCATCAATAAAGACAATGACAAACTTGTCGAGATATGGCCTACAGACCCAGTTCATAAGGTCCATGAACAATGCGGGAGCATTAGTCAGACCAAAGGGCATGACCATGAATTTAAAATGTCCGTACCTCGTCCTGAAAGCAGTTTTGGAAATGTCTTCTTCGCGTACTCTCAACTAATGGTAGCCAGATCAAAGATCTATTTTCAAAAAATACCATAACCCTTACAACTGATCAAACAAGTCATCAATCCTGGGAAGAGGGTAGCGGTTCTTGATTGTTAGCTTGTTCAGCTCTTGATAGTCTATACACATACAGAACGAACCATCCTTCTTCTTAACAAACAAGACTGGGTCTCCCTAAGGTGAAGATCTAGGTTGTATGAAACCTTTTTCTTAGAGTTCTTTAAGTTGGTTGGACAGTTCTTGCATTTCCATAGGTGCTAATCGATAAGGTGATTTTGCAACAGGCATAGCTCAAGGAATAAGATCTATGCAAAACTCCACTTCATGAGATGGGGGTAAACCTGATAAATCTTCCGGCAACACGCCAGGGAATTCACGTACAACAGGGATGTCTTTGAGTTTCGTCTCGTTCACTTTCATGGTCTTCAACTATTTTAGGTTTCCTTCAGGACGTTCTCTATGAACTTCTAAAATATCTCCGTTAGATAACGAAATTTGGACAATTTTCTCATCGCAAACTATCTTAGCTCTCAGCTTTGACAACCAATCCATTCCTACGACCACGTCAAAACTACCGTATCCAAAAGGAATCAAATCGATGATAAATGTATGACCTTCTAGCTAAAGTCTACAACCTCGAATAATCTTATTTGTTTCTACTATAACGCCGCTAGCTATTTTAATCACATAACCGGGGCTTATGACACTAGGTTTCATGTTAATCAATGGCAAGAATTTGGTAGATATAAAGCTTTAATTAGCACCAGAATGAAACAAAACTGTAGCGAAATGATCATTTAGAGAGAATGTACTGGTTACAATGTTTGGATCTTGAAGGGCTTCGGCAACACCTAGGCTAAAAGTTCTACCCTGTGCTCGATTCCTATTGTTCCCCTGGTTAGTAATTCCTTCAATTTCTAGCACCAGGTTTGGGCAATTTCATCCCTAGGTAGTGGCTCTATTAATCCTTTAGCAGTTCCTCCTAAAGTGGTTAGGATCTCCACACTCAAAACAAGTTGGCCTCGGTCTCTCATTAGCAGCTCTACCCGTGTAGTATCGGGTAAAGTGACCCACTTGGTTACATCGACGACATACAGGGCAGTTACCAGAATGATGGAAGTTGCGTTTTGCACACTTCGAATGTTGACCAACATTCTAATGTTGTCCTTGACCTTGCTCCAGAATAGTCAGAGCAAAGTTCCCTCCAGTTCTTTGTCTCTTGTTCCTATCATCCCTTCCTTGGTTCCTGTTCTGGTCATTCGACCTCCTTTTGTTTCTAGCATTTTCCTTTTTCTTGAAAAGTCCATCCTTAATACCATTAGTGGTCAGGCAGTTGGCCATACTCACAACACCCTGGATTGTACCAGGTTTGGATGAAGTGACATGTTGCTTGATCTTAAGAGCTAAACGCTAAATGTAGTGATTGACACGTTGGCTCTCAAGGGTAACCATATGTGGCACCAACTTTGCTAACTCATGAAATCTAGCCGTATACCCATCATTATCTGATCCAACCATCTTGTGGTTCCAAAATTCTAATTCCAACTTCTGAACTTCATCATCAGGACAATATTCTTCCATTAGCAACTTTTTAAAATCATCCCAAGATTGGGCTATGGCAGCGGCCCGTCCTCGGGTTTGAACAACGGTATTCCACCAAGTTAGGGCGCGGCCTTGCAGCATACTAGTAGCGAATTCAACTTGACTCTCAGCGGGGCACTTAGTGATATGGAGCACAGACTCGATGCTTTCAAACCAGGTTAGTAAACCAACTACACCTTCTGTGCCGAAAATTTCCTTGGCACTAGAATCCCTAAATGTTTTGATACTGCAGCTTGACGTGGCCTCTCTTTGATTTGCTCAGTTTCCTCTGAGGGCTTGAACCAGTTGGGTCAGCAGATTCGGCAATGCGGTGTTAAGTTGTCGGGTTACTTCATCTGTTGTTTCATTGGGAGGATTGGTGTTGTTGGCAGTACAACTACGTGTGTTTCTTCCCACCATAATTCTACAATTTAACACAAAAATTCACTTTATCATAAACTTGACAAACCGTACCTTCAAACAGTTCATATATATTCATAGAAATATAGTTAAAGAATGAACACGTTTAGAAATCTTCAATTTAATTAAGATTGAATATAACACTTTTGAACAAAGTGTTTAAATGAATAATCAAACATAGATAGATGTACCATACCAATGTAAGTCAATCATGTTTAGTATTTAACCAAAATTTAGTGGTATACATATTTAGGTGTCAAGCAAGTTTTATTTACAAGAAATATATGTATTTCATCTCACAATTAAATAATATTAAATAAACATGGTTTCAAATTTTCTAAAAATATATATTAAATTGGTTGCTAATAAAATTGATTAATAGATAATTATTTAAATTAAGCATTGTAAAAGTTTACCGTTTTGTTTGTTATATAAGTAAAATTTAAGTAATCAGATAACATTTTACAAAAAAAAAATTCAAAAGATAATGATAACAGTATAAATTAAAATTTGACACTTGATCTACACGACTGATTCTAAAAATTTATTATATCATAATAGAGAAACAATTTGTAATCCGAAAGAGCATGAAATTAACCGTGCGGGCAAACTACACTAGTGCACCCTCATTGGTGTATCTGCTAAAAACTAAACCGGAAAAGAGTTTAGTAGGATAAGGACAAAATACCTGCATTTATGCTTTTAACCTTAAACTCTCTATAGTCACGTTGTATCCATGACGTTTGAGTATCCATCAAATCATCCAAGCCTCGCCCATCCTCGAGTGAATTCTTTAAAGGTCTTAAGCCAAATAGCAACTTGAATCTTAATTTCACAACTCATCAAACAAGAACTGTCATGAACTTAAGTTAGAAGTTGGTACAAAGCTTAATGTTTTTGAAAAATTGACTCAACTTTAGGGTCGGCTTGTTCACTTTCATGGTCTTCAACTATTTCTGGTTTCCTTCCGGACATTCTCCATGAACTTCAAAATATCTCCGTTAGATAACGGAATTTGGACAATTTTTTCATAGCAAACTATCTTAGCTCTTAGCTTTGACAACCAGTCCATTCCTACGATCACGCTGAAACTACCATATCCAAAGGGAATTAAATCGATGATAAATGTACGACTATCTAGTTCAAGTCTACAACCTCGAATAATCTTATTAGTTTCTACTTTAACGCCGCTAGCTATTTTAATCTCATAACCGAGGCTTATGACACTAGGTTTCATGTTAATCAATGACAAGAAGTTGGTAGATATAAAGTTATAATCAGCACCAAAATCAAACAAAACTATAGCGAAGTGATCGTTTAGAGAGAATGTACCCGTCACAACGTTCGGATCTTGTAGGGCTCTGCAAACGCATAAGCAAATGTCTACCCGTGCCTCGTATTCATAATGTCTCTTGTTGGTATTTCCTTCAATTACTAGCATCTGGTTTGGGCGATTTCCTCCTAAGGTAGTGGCTCGATTCATCCTTGGGCAATTCCTCCTAAAGTGGTTAGGATCTCCACACTCAAAACAAGTTGGCCTTGGTCTTTCATTAGCGGCTCTACCCGTGCAGTATCGGGTAAAGTGACCCACTTGGTTGCATCAGCGACACACAGGGCAGTTACCAGAATAATGGAAGTTGCATTTTGCACACTTCGAATGTTGACCAGCATACTGACGTTGTCCTTAACCTTGCTCCGGAGCACTCAGAGCAAAGTTCCCTCCAGTTCTTTGTCTCTTATTCCTATCATCCCTTCCTCGGTTCCTGTTCTGATCATTCGACCTCCTTTTGCTTCCAGCATTTTCCTTCTTCTTGAAAATCCCATCCTTGATACCATCGATGGTCAAACGGTTGGCCATACTCACAGCACCCTGGATTATAGCAGGTTTGGATGATGTAACATGTACCTTGATCTCAGGAGATAAAACTCGAATGTAGCGATTGACACGTTGGCTCTCAGGGGTAACCATGTGTGGCACCAACCTTGCTAACTCGTGAAACCTAGCCGTATACCCATCAATATCTGATCCAACCATCTTATGGTTCGAAAATTCTGATTCCAACTTCTGAACTTCATCATTAGGACAATATTCTTCCATCAGCAACTTTTTAAAATCATTTTAAATTTAGGCTATATCAACGGCCCGTCCTCGAGTTTGAACAAGGGTATTCCACCACGTTAAGTCGTGGCCTTGCAGCATACTAGCAGCCAATCCAACTTGGCTCTCTGAGGGCCACTTAGTGATATGGAGCACAGACTCAGTGCTTTCAAACCAAGTTAGTAAACCAACTGCACCTTCTGTGCCAAAAAATTCCTTGGCACCAAAAGCCCTGAGTGTTTTGATATTGCAGCTTGGTGTGGCCTCTCTTTGATTTGCTAGGTTTCCTCCGAGGGCTTGGACAAGTTGAGTTAGCAGATTCGGAAATGCAGTGTTAAGTTGTCGGGTTACTTCATCTGCTGTTTCATTGGGAGGGTTAGAGTTTTGCAAGTGTTTTGCGTGGTTTCCCGCCCATATTTCTACAATTTAACACAAAAATCAATTATTCGAATGATGAAAAGTACCTTCAAACAGTTTTAATTATATATAATATTTTTATATATAATATACTATACTATATCTACATTTAATAATTAAAGAATGAACATGTAAGAGAAATCTTGAATTTAATTAAAATTGAATATAGCACTTTTGAACGATGTGTTTAAATGAATAATAAAACATAGATAGATGTACCAAACCAATTTAAATCAATCATGTTTTGTATTTAACCAAAATTTAGTGGTATACATATGTATGTGACAAGCAAGTTTTATATATAAGAAATATATGTATTTTATCTCACAATTTAATAATATTAAATAAACATGGTTTCAAATTTTCTAAAATATATATTAAATTAGTTGCCAAGAAAATTGATTAATAGATAATTATTTAGTTAAACATTTTAAAAGTTTACCTCTTTGTTCATTATATAGATAGAATTTAAATGGTCAAATAACATTTTACAAAAATCTTTTCAAAAGATAATGATAATAGTATCAATCGAAATTTGACACTTGATCTACATAACTGATTCCACTAATTCATTATATCATAATAGAGAGGAACTACACAACCAGTAATCCAAAAGAGCATGAAAATAACCACGCCGGTAAGCTACACTAGTACACCTTCATTGGTGTATCTGCCAACAACTAAACCGGAAAAGAGTTTGGTAGGATAAGGACAAAACACCCGCATTCCTGCTTTCGACCCTAATCTCTCTATAGTCGCGTTGCATCCATGTCATTTGAGTATCTACCAGATCATCCAAGCCTCGCCCATCCTTGAGTGAATTCTTCAAAGGTCTTAAGCCAAATAGCAACTTGAATCTTAATTTCACAACTCATCAAACAAGAACTGTCATGAAATCAAGGTAAAATTTGGTAAAAGGCCTAATGTTTCTGAAAGATTGACTCAACTTTGGGGTCGCTTAGAAACAAAATCTTGAATTTCTGGACACGGTGTTGGCGAACAAGCAAAGAATGCTTACATTAGAGGCCAAAACGGTTGGTTTAATAGCATGACAAAATAAAAAAAAGACGTGACCAAAATGTAGGTCGACTAGCTCTAATAGCGAAAGAATAAACGTCTCTACATGTCGTGCATATATAGATCACCAGCTACTCACCTTGAGTTCTTACACGAAATCTATTAACGAGTCTTTCTCAAGTTCTTATTGCAGGGTAAAGGTACGAAAAGTATTTAGGTGCACGTCGCGACTTAATCACGAAATCATTAGCACGCGAAGACGATCTATGGGACATATTGTGTCTATAATGGTGTTCTTAATAACAAGGTGCTTAGGGACAGTGTGACACTATAATGACAGTAACCGATGTGAAAGCAAACTCAGAACATAAATGGATCAATCCAAATAAGCATGATGTA
>BQNB010060333.1:4594-36968 GCA_026074375.1 Tanacetum coccineum
CAGGAAACTAAGCAGTGTGTCCATTAATGGTCTAGTTGAAATAATAATTTCTCTGTCATGTATATAGAGACGTCAACTATCAACTATTTCCACCAGTGATTACCTGAATTGCTTCAAAAATAAAGCCAGTAACTTGTCCATAAAAAATGCTACAAATAAAAAATGTTAAATACTTATAAGGAAGGAGATGGCCTAGTAAACATGGTTGTTTGGTTGTTTCTTTCAAGGTTGTGTCAAGTGTTTGGTTGATGCTCTTAGGGGTGTTTGTATGATATTCTGGTAGCATTGTCATATGGTCTATAATTAAACTTTAGCTTTGTTAGACCATCAAATAAAATTAAATCATAAAAAACCGATATGCCCTTCATAAACTCATATTATTGAGAAAATCTTACTTATTCTAGCCCTGCTAACTACTTAAGAAACACATCTGATCATAATTTTGAGGAAAAATACTACTTATCAACCAAAGTATATATAAGGTTGGATTACCTCTTCAAACTCATTAGTACTAAATAGCAATCTACATTTTTTTATCATTAACATTGTAAAACCTCTTGTGCCTTGTCTGACCATTAATATTATGAACATGTCATACACCTCTGCTATACAAATCAAAAGAAACATACCACGTGATGCTACTTTGTCTTTCATTTAATAAAAGAATGTTTGGCCAAAACCCAAAAGTACCTGTCATTGTATGATGAAAATAGTTCGTTTGTTCCAAAACCTGCAATCCATTCATAAAAGCCTATTATTGATTCGTGAAGAGGATTACATCACATGATTAATCAAGAAGAAATTTAATTGGTTCATTTTTTTATGTAGAGTTAAACATCTAAAACCGTACATACCCAGAGATCATCAATTTCTGAAAAAATACTCAGTAAATGAAAAGCTACGAATCATGCATCTATGTTACACAAAGTCAGCAAGCAACTATAACAAAAGGGATGCAACATGACATGAAATTATTTGAATTAGATGGCTAATTAAACACCATAAGACTTTAACTTAATTATATGAGAAGAACAAAATTAGATATGCTGACCCGTTATGTATAAATAAGTTGACTGAAATATGTTCAACTCTAATGGGTCAAACTCGCTTAATAAAAGATAGATTAAAATTGACACTGTTCATTGGGTCAAACACGCTTAATAAGAACTGAAATCAAAATCTATGAAAACTTGGGTTTGGTAAGATATACTAACATATTGGATTTTGTTCGTACAACAATTTAAAGATGAAGCTAAGCTAACAAACCTCTACGCGAACTCAATGGATGTTTCTCGAGGCTTTATCTTTTGGTGATCAAGGTACCAAACATCACACACCACAACCCATGAAAAGATCAGCTGCAATAGGTGACTTATGAAGGATTGTCTACAAAATGAAATCACATTCTATGACAATAATATAAGAAAATATATGTTTTAGGATAGAGCATACCAAAAGCTATATGTGTTTTAGGCCCCATGTCTGGATTCAGTGAGTATATGAAGAACAAATGTTCATTTGAATGTGAACCGGACCTCACACCATTCTAAACAATTAAGAGTAGAAACATTCAAGAGCTGGTCATTGTTGACACTTTGTGATCTGGCGAAACAATTTCATGAACTTGTACTTTACTATATTCCTGCGTATCATAACGTCCTCAATAAGTCATCCGAAAAAGGAAATTGAGTATTTACAGGTAAGGGGAATAAGACTTACAATATAGAGAAGAAAGGTACAACAAAGACCCCTTTTTTCTAAATCTTTCAATCCTTTCACATATGCATAAAGATTCATGAAATCACATATTTTTTCGTCTTTGTAATTATACTTGACGAGGGTATATTATAAATTCCTTTTCATGACCTGTATCTTATTAAGAAAAGTTTTTAAAATGAAACCTAATTTTAAACCATTTAGAAAATGCTTAATTATTTAGCATGGGTTTCAGGTTCAATGTAATTTAAAAACGTCAATGTGAACTTACATACAACTGAAGGAGTATGTCTTCACCCAATCAGTAGTGGTCATCATGATAACAACCTGTGCGATTTACCTAGATGTGTTCATTCATACCCAAATGCAACGATGTTCAACCCTCTGAAAATATAGCGCGTGTAAGAATTGTTACACAACCGATTGTACCAAACCAATAACCATGGATAGAGAATTATCATCCCAGTCACATATCTTGTGGAACTAATTAGGCATATATTTCTCAGGATTTCAGCTTAATTTTGGGCTATCAATATTGCCCTATTTCGCATTTTATGGCTCTTAAGGTGTATAAACTAAGCTTATTATGACTTAAATCTGAAAAATATAACGATCATAAAGCCAAATATTTGTGCTTATGAAAAATAATCCAAACCAGATGGCCTTTTATAAGCTAAATAGCATGCATTTTCAATCCTAACAACTAAAAAAACCTAACAACAACAAACATATATATACAACAATCGAATCAAATCTATTCGACTGTATTTTAAAACGGATTTTGCATTCATACTTATATTTATATATACATACTAAAAGTCGTTAGCTCTATAAATAACGTATACCTTTTTGCCATAAATGATTGTATCATATTTCGCATTCATATTTATATTTATATATACATACTGAAAGTCGTTCGCTTTTTGGTCTTTCAAGGCCCGTTAACGTTTATGAACTTTAATAAGTAAATACATTTAGTATATGATTTCAGGTACATGTCATACTATATAAATATGAATACCACATATTTTGTTAACCAAATAAGTAAAAAATAATATACTCGCCCAAACGACAAATACTCATTCAAATTCCGTGATTGTTAAAAAAATGCTCAGTGAAGTGTTGCATACAAGTCAGCCCTGCCGCAACGCGCGGACACATTCCCACTCAATATTCATTCGAAATCAATTCGCAAAAAATTATGCCCCGCCGCAACGCGCAAGGTATCTGCTTGTTATACTCATTCCCCGTATGAAACACTGTCGTTTTGACAGTGGGTTTCATGTGCTTTATTTGGGCTCCCACTTTGGGCCGGCCCACCTTTTTAAAAAAAAAAAATTTTTGGCACAAATTAGGAGGGGAAAATATTACAAAAGTACCAATTTATTTCGATAAAAAATAACCGCGGAGACATCTTCGACACCTAATAACTTTAAAATAATCGACATGGTCACAAACCTACAACTCTAGATTGCATTAAACGGTGACATAGCCCATATAAAAAACAACAAACTATTAAACATGAGACCGAAAAAAAAATTCGCAAAAAAAAATAAAAAATTAACGCTCCGCAACAACGCGCGGGACATAAACTCATATAAGGAAAAAACAAACTATTAAACATGATACCGAAAAAATTAACCCGCACTATTAAACATGACACCGAAAAAATAAACTCGCACAAAAGACAATAAAAAAAGCAATGCAGTAACCCGCGATTATCATTTAAAGCACACGTAATCTCATAAATTATATTTAAAAAAAACCCGTATAGCAAAAAAAAAAAACCTTTAAACATGAGGCCCAACACATAAGCGGATATAAGAAAAAAAACAAATTATTAAACATGAGACCGAAAAAATAAATCCGCACAAAATCCAAAAAAAATTAATAAATTAAATATAATGTCCCGCAACAACGCGCAAAAAATTAACGCCACGCAGCAACTAGCGGGTAGGTGTCATTTTACGCCACTAAAACCCATATTCCCATTTATATAACACATATTTACCCAAATCCCATAAAATTATATTAAAAAAAACCCCGTATAGCAAAAAAAACCCTTTAAACATGAGGCCCAACACATATGCCCATATAAGAAAAAAAAACAAATTATTAAATATGACACCGAAAAAATAAACCCACAAAAAAAAAAAACAATTAATAGCCCGCAACAACACGCGCAGGTAATTCTGCTTGTTTTATATAACCCTAGTTGTTGGTTGTTAGGGTGCGTTTAGTATGAGGATTTTGATAAAAAGGAATGGACTCAAGGTACAAAAACTATGTTTGGTAGGTATCCAGAGGTTTTTAAATAGTGCTTCATACCTTCAAAAGTGGGGTTTAGTGAATCCTAATGGATGACCCACCTTTTGCTATTTCTTTGACTACAATTTTTTCTCATCCACTAGTTTTTTTGTCTTTTTTATTTATTTATGTTTATCCTAATATTATAATGTAGGACCCACTACTTAAAACAAATACCAAATTTAAATCCAAATCCAAATCTGAATCCGAATCTGAATCCATATCCAATCTCATTAACAAACTAAACGGACCCTTAATTTGTTATCATCCAGGTAGTCGCTGGCCTGGATTTGTTGTTGGACCGGGTTTTAGAATAAAATACAATGTTAATCTAAAATTAACTCTCTTTGTGAAAACATTGTAATCTTTTTTATCTATTTTTTCAATTAATCAAATTTATTGCTCCAAGTTTTAACTTTCTTTCACTCATTTATGAAAATTAACTCATACTCAAGTATGTTTTCTTTTTCATCTATACCAAACCTAGCAACATGAAGTGTTTATTGACTAAAATACCCTCGATATGTCGAAAAGACAAAAGTACTGATATGGAAACAAAACCAAGTTCTTTTGAAAAAATAAGGGTTCTATTCTATATGGTAGAGTTAACGGAATGGAGTTCTTTGTCTGTAACTCAAGAAAGTGCATCTCTTTCTCTGTTATTCATACTTTCTTGATAGTTATAACCTATTAAGAAGGTAGGTTCAGTCATCAAGCCATAAAAAAAGGTATGCTAACATCAACTAGCTAAGGTTTCTATAACCGACTTGTGAAAGTTGTGTGTGTGAGTTCATTCTCGTTGTAAATAGTTTTTCTCGTTAGAGCATTTCTAGTTTATTTATGTAAGTACGGAATAATAAGTATGTACATTTAATTACAAAACTTGAAATAAGTGGGTACAAAATACTTGTTGTAGGAGCTGGTACTTGGTACTTGGTACTTGGTACTTGGTACTTGTTACTTGTTACTTGGTACTTGTAAATGTGCCTCATCTTTGTTTTGAAATCATTGTTGTAGTTTATCGAGTATTATTTGTCGACAAGGAATCATGTTGGTCATGTTGAACCGATCACCAACATAAAAATGATAAAATGCGACCACCACCAATTAAAATAAAAGACTTATTATTTTGTTTCATGAGAGAACATGAAAGGGCTAAACATTAGATGATCTCAATCCTTATAAAAAAAGGTAAAAAAATACACTTATCGTACTCTATGTTTTTTTTTTTTGAACGGCAACTTTATTAAAAGAAAACTAGCAAGGAGCTAGAATTTCAAAGAAATTAAAAAAGGGTGTTGAATCCAACTATCCCAACTAATAGAGTTTTTACCCCTAGCAATATACCAAGAAAAAGAACGCCTAACTATGTCTTCAAAAATACCATCTTTTCGAAGATTTGAATCAGAGAAGAGGAGATGGTTTCTATGTAAGGAATTAGACATGGGTTGTTGATCTCTTCATGATAAATACATAAATTTTTAATGAGAGTAAGTGTATAACACTGTAAAAGAGTTCACAGCTCACAAAAAAAAAACATTGTAAATGAGCTTAGCTAGGGTTAACATATTTGATGATATCTTACATCCTTTCGATTTGAGAATTCATTTCGTTAGACTAACTAGTCTCATTAAACATAACGAACATAAAGTAACAAAAGTGTGAAAAAAGAGCGAGGAAGAGAAGCTCAACTCCACACTATATATTACATCGAAAGAATGGCAACAACATTCGTCTAGTTAATGAAGTTGTATTATATGTCACTCGTTACAAGAAATATCACAACACGTATTAGTTAAGATTATTGTACAATACAACATTATCTTTGTAAGAATAATTATTTGGGACTTCTACCACATACTCCCTCCGTCCCACATTAAGTGTCCACTTGACTTTTTCAAAGTCTTTTTTTTTCAACTTTGACCTTAATGATTTCTTCTTATGTTATATGATACTTGATGCAAGATATATGAATGGATAGAGTTTTGAATATATTTTTCATTGGTAGAATTTTCGTTCAATATTATATAACACAAACAAAAATATTTATGGTCAAAGTTGAGGAAAAAAGACTTAAAAGATTTTATTGTGGACACTTAATATGGGACGGAGGGAGTAATATTTTACATATATCATAAGCGATTTGACCTCTTGATGCATAAATCACTTAGATTCTGTGTAATAGGGAGGTCACACACGCGTTGATGACCTCGAAAGACGGCCTCCCAAAAAACTTCCCTACCCACTCACGTCGTCACGTGTGCTTGGGTCGAAAAAAGGGAGAAGTTGGTCGATACACCCACCGACTTGTGAAAGTTGTGTGTGTGAGTTCATTCTCGTTGTAAATAGTTTTTCTCGTTAGAGCATTTCTAGTTTATTCCGAAAACCCTTTTGAGTTTTGGTTGATCGATTAAACAAAAGAGATGGAGAGAGATTTAGGATTTGTATTTCAAGGGCCATTTTAACAATGAAGTCCCTTAACACCTCTATTTATGGCTAATTCCTTGTCCTTACAAGGAAAACCCTCTCACCTTTTTATTGGGGTTTATGGACAATTAAAAAGAAAAACCAGTTACTTTTCTTTTACTAAATGCCATATTAATAACTCATTAAATATTTACTTTAACTATTTAACATAAGTTATGCTTATCACATAAATATATTACATTTAATATATTCTTTAATTGTTTTACGTATTAACGCGTGCGTCCCCTTAGGCTCGAATAAATAATCCGGACATATATTAATTACCGTGGACATATTCACAACAGCTCCCACTTGGACATGTATGAATAATATAATAACATTGGTAAGCGTCTAGCAACACGCCAATGCTCCCAAAAACATCCGAGTGTGGTTTCACAGGGCATGAACAAATGATTTATGAATTTACAATCCCTTTGTTTCCGATACCGTTGTTAAATTGGATATGGATCAATGTCATTCCATATTTAACGATTCTGTTTCTCATATATGAAGTAATCAAGATTACTGAAAATCAATGAGTATTCATTCTTTGAGTTTTTCAGGTACGGCCATACACACATCTGATTATTTCTATGAGGGGCCCAGTGGTATCTTCTTCAACAATTTGAAGGAACAAATTCTATATTGACTACAAGTGTCCAGTCATCATGTGGCATAAACCATTCTGACAAAGCCCTTATTAGTTACCTTATTCAGGACAACTTAAACTAATATCAAGAAGGAACATCCACATATGCTAAACCTACTGATCTTAAGGTCTAATGATTTCATGTAAATAAATAACGTACAAGATTCACTTGTGGACGTCGATCCATAAAGTGTATTCTTTTGGCGGGTACTCAAATATTCTCTTATGAAATCATGTGAGTTTGGTGGACTTATCATTAATATCTGTAATATCACATATCTATAATATCACAAACTCACTCAGAATTGTCTTAGTTTAACAATATTCCCATATTGTTAATCGACAACGGATTAATTTTAGAATAATACATTTATCATTCATGGATTTAAACATGCAAATATAGGACACAATTTATAATATAAAATAACAAAATACCAACGTATCATTATCATAAAATAAAATGTTTTACATCCCTTATCCAAATACTAAAACACAGATCTACATGAAACTACTAGCAGGACGAAGCCCCATGCCCCTGGCATTGGAGGTAAGCTTCCTATTTGATAAAGCCTTTGTAAAAGGATCAGCTA
This sequence comes from Tanacetum coccineum, assembly GCA_026074375.1. NCBI lineage: Eukaryota > Viridiplantae > Streptophyta > Magnoliopsida > Asterales > Asteraceae > Tanacetum > Tanacetum coccineum. Next base: position 12,323 of record BQNB010060333.1, read on the forward strand.
GATTGTTATCTGTGTGAACTTTAAGTATCCTTATTTCGCCCAGTTCAACACACTCGCGAACATAATGATATCGTCTTTGATAGTGTCTGGCGCCTTTCTGAACTCCCGGTTCATTAGCATAATGAACTGCAGCTGAATTGTCGCAGTACATATTTAAAGGTTCATTTATCGTTGGTACAATACCAAGCCCTGAGATAAATTTCCTAATCCAAACAGCTTCCATGGCAGCTTCTGACGCAGCTATGTATTCAGATTCTGTAGCAGACATTGCAGTGGTACTTTGCTTGGAGCTCTTCCAATCCACTGCGCCTCCATTCAAAACGAAAACATATCCTGTCTGAGACTTAGTGTCATCTCTATCAGTCTCGAATCCAGCATCGCAATAGCATTCAACTCTAAGTTCTGTGCTAGGATTTCCACCATAAACCAAGAACATATCTTTAGTATTTCTTAAATACTTAAGAATATTTTTCACAGCAGTCCAGTGAGGTTCACCTGGATTCTGTTGAAATCGGCTTGTCATATTTTGCGCGAACGCAACATCAGGTCTAGTGCATCTAACCGCATACATGATGGACCCTACAGCCGAAGCATAAGGTACATTCTTCATGCGATTCACCTCATTAGGTGTTTGAGCACCTTGTGATTTGTTCAAGTCAAGTCTTTCTTGCATGGGGATATGACCACGTTTGGAATTATCCATTTTATATCTCTTCAAGATCTTATCCATGTAAGCATTTTGACAAAGTCCAATTAATCGCTTTGATCTATCTCTATAGATTTTGATTCCAAGAATAAATGCTGCTTCCCCCAAATACCTTCTGCAAAAACACTTTCCAAGATAATCTTTTACACTTTGTAAACTTGGAATGTGATTTCCCATGATGATTATGTCATCAACATACAAGATGAGGAATGTAACATTACTCCCACTAGCCTTTTGATATACACATGGCTCATCAAGATTTTGAGTAAATCCAAACCTTTTGATTTCCTCATCAAATCTTTTATTCCAGCTTCTTGATGCTTGCTTAAGACCATAAATGGATCTTTGAAGCTTGCATACTTTTCTGGGATGATTAGGATCAACAAAACCTTCAGGTTGGCACCGATAGATGTCTTCATCAGGTAACCATTTAAGAAGGCTGTTTAACAATCACATTTCCATATTCTTAATCATAGTATTGCCGTGTAGATATGAGAATTCTAATAGCTCTAATGTCAGCGACAGGTGAGAACGTTTCTTCATAATCAACCCCGTAGAGTTGAGTGTAACCCTTTGCTACAAGACGAGCTTTATAGACGTGTACAATACCATCCATGTCAGTCTTTTTCTTAAAAAGCCACCTGCTCCCAACGGTCTTACAACCAGGAGGAAGATCGACCAGGACCCATACCATATTGTCCATCATGGATTGTATTTCCGCATTCATAGCATCAATCCACTTATTAGATTTCGGAATCCAACATTGAGGGATTGTAGTTAGCGGGTTCATTAAGATCCCCTAAACTATGCTCCTTCACTTCTACATTTAGACATAAAGCGGTTTTGAGCTCAATGCGGTCACTTTCGGACTACGAATCAGAAGTCACTATCCTCTTGTCTGGTGGTTCAAAACCCTCCACCTCTTGAGGAATGTTGCTAGTGATTTCAGAAGGTGTTGTATCTTCTTCTTCTTGAATTTCTTCAAGATCTACCGCCCTCCCACTGATTTCTTGACTTATGAGACGCTTCTCAAAGAATTCAGCATACCTTGCAACAACAATTTTGTTTTCAAGTGGGAAGTAGAAATAGTAACCCATCGTTTCCTTTGGGTATCCTATGAAGATAACTTAATAGATTTTGTTCGGTGTTTGCGCAGGCGTATCTCTCTTCACAAGTGCATCACATCCCCAGACCTTAGTAAGACAAGTTTGAACTTTTCAATTTCACAGTTGCATATGGGGTCTTTTCTACCTTCTTAGTTGGTTCAATATTGAGAATTGAGTGGTGCAGGACTTCTAGAGCATAATACAAAAGGATATAATAGGCTGAGTTATAGATTCATCATAGTCGACCCCATTTTATAGTAAGTTCGGTTTCTACTCTCTTCTCTCCATTATGTTGTGGTGTGTATGGCAGGGGTTAGCTGTTGAACAATTCCATTAGCTTTTAGATATTCTTTTAACTCTTGGACTTAATGTGTTCGCCACCCCGTATCTGATGTTTTGACTTAATGGTCTTACCGTGTTGATTTTTCAACTTCATTTTTAAACACTTTGATCGTTTCAAAGACTCATGTTTATGTTTAAGAAGATAAAATAACCATAAGGACTATATTCATCTGCTGAATGTAATGATAGTAGCTAGGCACATTGTCTTGTCAATGTCTAAGTGGACCACAGTACATCAGTATGTATTATTCCAAAAGTTCTTTTCCCTTTCGTTACTATGGGTAAGGTTTCTTTGTCATTTTACAGATAAACAAGTATTCGCATTTCATCCAAAAGCAGTCCTTCAGTTGTTGACTTTAACAGCCCATCTTGTTTAGTTGTTTTAATACGTTCTTGTTTTATGAGCAAGAGACATTGCCATAGATACGGTGGAGTAAAGTTATGCTTGACTCTTTTATTGCTTAACATTAATAGGGAATTATCATTTGGTACAGATCATGCTATCAATTTATTAACATACATTACGAGGGTACAGCATTAAAATAAAGAACACCCATGCTTTGAAACTGAAATTCCACAATCCGTAAAACATTGAACCAATCCTTTGTCAACCAAACGAGAAACTGAAAACTACACCTATAGTTCTATTGTAGGCATAATGGACGATTGTCTAAATCATGAATCACAAGGCCATTAGGTTAAAACTAAGTCAAAAATTACTGATTGCTTCTACTTGTGCACGAACACCATGCCCACGTTCAAGCTAAAGGGATCCTCGTTTTGCTTCTTTTCAATCTAAATCACTGCTTTAGTGTACAAATATTAGTACCACAACTAGTGTCAGACAACAGGATTTAGTTAGGGAAAAGAAAATAATTTATTATGAAGGGAACATCTGATGAACTGGCTGTGCCAACTTGCTTCTTCTTCTTAATCAACTCGCAGGTAAGCAGGTCACAATTCCTCTTACATTGACCTAACTCTATACGTCGTGGCAGTGTGTACAGATTCCTTAGCTGGTGCTCTTTAGCAAAGGTTAGGGTCTTTTTAGGTCTTAGGGAATATAAGAGACTTGGTTATCCTTTCCTTGCATTAGCCTTTACACCCGTAACCTTTAGATTTAAGCGATTTCTATTGGAGTTCTGGAGTTTTACCACTTTAATCATTCATTACTTGTGGGGTTTCAGGCATTTTTAGGTAAATCCTTTTGTATACTCATTGAGCATAGCTTGTAGTTCAAACTGTCTTCCCACATGTTATTGTCTTATTGTACGTGAGGCCATTCAAGATTGTAAACCAAACTAAGCTCTTGTGGGAGCACATAATCATAGGACATTCCAGTTCCTCATAATTATTAATCTTAATGACATATGGGCAACTGGTTTTCCCTCATCCAGTTTGCAAGCATGGGAAAGTTTGAGATCAGGTCAAAACAACTCCACTCCAACTTGTTTCTCAAAACATCGGATTTAAAGCTCATGAAGCATTTCTTAATGTGAGGAATTTTCGAAATTGTCTTTAAAGTTCAGGAGCATACTTTCGAGCATAGACACAGTCACTTCATTATGATATATACCGCATTTCCACTGCGCAAGTACTAGAATCGGTGGTGAAGCAAGAGAAATAGGTTGTTCAATGGACATAAACAATTGACTTGCAAACTCTCAAGACCATCTTAAATTGACGAAACCAGTCATTGAAATTATTTCCAGAAATTTCAAACATCGACCTGAAAGCCGAATGGTTTATGTTTTAGACAGGTAGTGCCATTTACAAACATAGTAAAGTTCAATAATTAGTATTTTCGATAATACTCCTTGAAGAAAATTAACTACCCACGTTTATATAAATAAACTATTAATCCTGAAGGTTAGGAACCCAACTTGACATGTACCCTCCACCACATCAGTTGATTCTGCTGTGATGGTGTATTCAAATGGTAATCTACGATTGATAATTTCACAACTTTTGAATTCCTAACACATATGGTGACTTACTTTATTACAAATAATATTCTAGTAAGTTCATGTTTATCCCACTCTATGCACGTGTTTAACAGGTCTAACCACAACAAACGCTAAGTTGTCCCAATTTTAAAGCAGTAATTAGTAACACTCACCGTCTCAGGAAAAGCGTAAAATGTACTTGTGATTGCAAATCTACATGGCGTCTCCACGCATAGGTAAAAAGCAGTCTACAGTGTCTTTATAAATTAGATGGCCAAAACTTGTTGAATAGGGTAATTTTATTTGACGTGTCAAATATGTAAGAAGAAAGCATGCTACTACATTTCGTTAAACATGTATTTTAATAAAACTTTTACTCATTAAGTTATTATTACGGTATCGCTAACCAGTATTATCCTGGTAATGTCTTATACATAAATTCGTGATACTTATAAATACTCGATTCAAAACGTGTGTTTAATGGTTAAAGAGTTTTCTTGTTATCAGCGGGAAAAAGATTAAGAATGATTAAAAATCATTCAAAACCTAGACCATTCGGCGACTTGCCTACATAGTATACAGGTAAGGAAACTACAACGTAGTCAGGTATTTTAGGGTAATGGTATCTACAAGACCAAAGTCTGGATGATCTACCCGTAGACCTTATTCTTGCAATTATATAGTTCTTTTGCAAAATTACGTCATTGATAAAAATTAAAAATATAAGTTAAAACACATTATGGAAATATAAATTGCTAGTCTATCATGGAAGATTTTACACCGGATGTATGACGGATCCATTTTGACTTTTGTAATATATAAGTCCATGATAAAGCTTATTTCGATAAAATCATTAGTCTTTTTATTTTTGTTTTCAGAATAACTCTTGTATTTGCTCACATGTCAAGAACGTAAAATAAAAAAACAATAAAACATAACTATGCTCTAAATAACATTTATTTAAACACACTTAATAATTTAAGGCATTGCAATACATTTATATTATGTTCCTAATTATTCTAATATAATACATGATTGAGTTCATATAAGGGCTACCTACGTCCGTAATAAACTCCGGCCAATAGCCTCATAAAACGTTCTTTAACTATTTTTTAGGCCCATGATACAAACTAATATGTGGTCTTCACGAATTTATGAATCATGATCTTACCGTTAAGAAAATATTTAAAAATTTATGTGTATTTTAATCATATTTTAACATAAATCTTTCTTTAACAATTAACAAGATTATCATGATATAATATCAATCCATGATAATTTGCAGTTTTTATCAGGATCATTATTAACAATTAACAAAAACTTAATACAATTAACTATTAATATATCAAATTTTTATATAAAGTTGATTATCAAACACTAAATCATTCGTCTAATTAATTTAATTAAACCTTAAAGAATCAAATCTTTGTTACAATAAACGCCCAAGGGCATTAAAAATTAATTATGAAACTATAATTTTGTCCAAAGTAATTTCTTGTAATTAAAGATTTTACAACCTGGCTTCTGGATCACCACTGTTGGGTTTTAATGATCTAATTAACAATATAATTTAACACGGTACGCAGCGAAATACAATTGTCACGTGTAAAACACAATATATTTAACAAGATAGAAAACAGGTACCTTTAGCACGAAAACGATACACCGTTTATAAGTAACCATGTAAAAACACGTCTTCTATATACGTCGTGTATATAATACCACGCGAAACCACATGTAATAAAAAGTATGATTCCTCTAAGCTTCCAAACATTACGTTCTTTAGACTACATTTATAGTATTGACTTATTACTAGTATTGATAAGCAATCAAACCACCACGTTCTCGTAGAAATCAATGATTGAAAACCCTTATGGTTTTCCCTTGGATCAAACCAACACAAGAACCGAAAACCCTTTGAGTTTTGGTTGGTCGGTTTAAAACAAAAGGATGGAGAGAGATTTTAGGAATTATATTTTCAAGGTCCATTTAACATGAATCCCCTTAACCTCACTGTAATTTAGAGGCTAATTCCTTGTCTTTACAAGTAAAACCCTCTCACTTCTTAATAGGGGTTTATGGCCAATTAAAAGAAAACCAGTTACTTTCTTTTCCTAAATGCCATATTAATAACTCATTAAAATATTTACTTTAACTATTTACTTAAGTTAGCTTATCACCATAATATATTTACATTTAAATTATTCTTTAATGTTTTAAGTATTAACGCGTGAGTCACCTTAGGCTAGATTATATCAATTAGGACATATGTTAAATTTAGTTACTTTGGAATTATTCAACAGTGTGCTTGGGTCGAAAAAAGGGAGAAGTTGGTCGATACACCCACCGACTTGTGAAAGTTGTGTGTGTGAGTTCATTCTCGTTGTAAATAGTTTTTCTCGTTAGAGCATTTCTAGTTTATTTATGTAAGTACGGAATAATAAGTATGTACATTTAATTACAAAACTTGAAATAAGTGGGTACAATAAAGAACTATGTTGGATAAATGAGATGTTACTCTCACTAAAACTTGCTCACAAAATATTTTTATAAAGTTTGAAATAACTCTTGGTTATTTGAAAAACAATGGCACTCAAAATACTTGTTAAAAACTTGATAAAACTTTTTTATTTGTTGTAGGAGCTGGTACTTGGTACTTGGTACTTGGTACTTGGTACTTGGTACTTGGTACTGTTCGGTGCATTTTGCTACATTCTTTGGTGTTCCTTTTAGGCTGGATGGTATGGTGGTGAGAAACCCACCTGCCACCAGCTTTCTCTTTTCAAATAAAACTCATCTTACAACTCACCTTTCAACCGTAATAAGAACCCACCTTACAACTAAAACTCATCTTACTCACCTTTTTTTTATATAAATACTTTTATTCATAAAATAAAAAATAAATATTTACGTAAACGTAAACGTACGAAATTAATAAAAACGTTAACTAAATTAAAAACTTTTATTCATAAATTAAAAACTTAAACGATACATAGATAAATTAAAACGCAACGATACATAGATAAATTAAAACATAAACGTAAACTAAAACTGCAAGTTATATTTCGCCTTGATTTGTGCCCTTATTGCATCCATTGCCAATCGCTGATCCCCGGTCAAGTGTTCGTATGGCTGGAGATATAACCTCATGTCTTCTTGTTGTGCTCGATACTCCGCAGCTGCAATCTCTCGTTCACGACATTCGACCTCCCTCCTTTTGAGCTCCATAAATTTTTCGCGTTGTGCAACCTCGGCAGCTGTCATCTCGGTTACCATCAACCTAGCCAGTGCATCATCATTCATAGTTGACGATCCCGACGCTTTGGACCCTTTATTTTTCGCTTTGTCCCTGCCCTCTGGTCGTCGAATTTCCTGCACATCATCTTCATCGTTAACAGTATTATTCAAATTAATACTAGCGTCCCCAGACTCTGCGTTGAACGAACTAGAACCAGATGACTTTCTAACGTAATTGCGCTTAAATGCGACAAACAACCAAACCAATCCCCACTATCCGAACAATCAAGCTTCCTAACATCCCCGTAAAACCCGTGCTTTTTCTTCAGGATGCAGATAGAGTTTTCGACATCAGTCAACTGGTATCCACAAAAATCTCAGGCACCAAAACATTGCATAACAAACTGAACAAAATTGATCAAGATCCATACGCAGTTCTCAATCTCGGTCGCTGATTTGAAAACAGCATGAACGGCCTGTAAGTCGCAATTTACGAGTTTAAGAAGTGCCCTTTAGTAACGCCCAATGCTTCTAATTCCGTACAAGCGATATTATTAAGAAAGATAAATGCATCGTATCAATTACGTATGTAAACTTTTCGTTGAAAAGATTTTTGAGCCATTCCGAAACGTCTTACCAAATTTTACTTCAATCGTACTCGGGACCCAACGCTAAAAAAATGCGGCAACTAAACCCTCATGAGCACCAGAACTATCTCGAGTTATGCGGTTATCTTTGTCACTAGCTTCGGTTTGCTCGTCGTCTGATTCTTAAGAAACGCAATCGCTCGTTTAATAAAATCTTCTATGGCTAGTACTTCTTTATTCTCTCCTTCTAAATCTATGCCCATAAACGTATACGAATTCATTTTGCATAAATGAGGAATGTGAGAAGTGTTTATAAAATAAGAGATTTTTGTATAAAATGAAAGAGTTGTGTTTAAAAATGGGTGAAGTAGTGGGTATTTATAAGTAAAAAGTAGGGTTTTTTTAAAAAATAAAAATTTTATACGCAACGGATAAAATCAAGGGGGCCCACTTTTTTTAAAACTCAAACTCGGTGAGTTTACCACATAGTGTGCACCAAATACTTTCGAAACTCACCATGGAAATGGAACTCACCTAGGTGAGTTGTACCACCGGGGTGGCACTCGTGCGTGAGTGGTAAGCTCGCCTAGGTGAGTTTACTCCTACTCCGTCCAGCCATATACACCAAGTTTCACCAACTTTGCATGGTGTGAAACATATACAAAACTTAGTCAAATATGATTGGCATTTTTCCCGACACACTTCTGCTCATTTACAACATGTATTTGACCAGAAGAGTAGAAAAGCAAGTTTCATTTTTCTTGCTGATTGAACATGTTTTAAATTCACCTAAAAACTATTCTTTTATCAAGCCTAAATAGTTTTTCTTGTCCCCAAAAATATTTTCCTTTTATTTTTGTGTCGGCAAAACATATTAGTCAACATTCTCCTCGTAATGTGTTTTGGCTGAACTCCCAACTTTCGTCTGAGCTCCTAAAACTTTTCTCGTGGAAGTGCTTTTGTGAAAATGTCTGCTAGCTGCTCATAATAACTACTTCCATAAAATACGTGTTGCACTGCTCCGTCTTCAATGCTTCTTTCTCTGATAAAATGATTTTCAAAGAGATATCTCGTGGGAAGCATCCATGAACCGGGTTCTTTGCGATTGCTATTGTTGACATGCTATCGCAGAAAATTTTTGTAGGCATCACCAATATTTTCAAAAATTCTTCGTAACCAAATTGCTTGTATGTGGAGCTAGAGCTTGTTGTAGGGGTGTAGGGGGCTGGGACGCTAATGACTGGCCTACTTTCAGGCTAGCTTGCGTCTCTACTATACTGCTCTGCTTCTTCTACTCCCTAACTTACTGTCCTAGGGGGGACTGGGGGGAGAAGATGACATACATAAATACTTTAGAGTCATTAAGGGACGGGTAAACTTTGGTGCTGGGGTTTGATGGCTGCTGATGATTGGGAGGGGGTGTCAGGGGCTGATCTGGGCTAGAGTCCGTCTCGTCGGCTGGGAGCTATAGGGTTGGCCTGGACGTCTGAGGGGCTGGTGTGGCATGAACACGCAAAAGATGCAATACTAAGATCTAGTGTCCTGGTTGTATAAGAGGTTGGCACACACTCATCTCCTCAACTAATGTCTCTGCAGCTTGTAGAGCTCTCTATTAAGATGATAGAAGTTGCTCGCTAGCATTATATAGACTTCTACTCTACTGCTAGCTCTACAGCTGCTCTCTCATCTTCGTTACTCTCTCTCCTACTCTAGACTGCTGTAACGTACTCTGCCTCTGCTGATGATTGTACTACTGTTTGTTGCTTCTTTGAGCACCAACTAAACACACCTAAACCAAGTGAAAAAATATATTCAGATGTACTTTTCATGTCATACGTACATCCTCCCCAATCACTATCACAAAAACCATGCAAATTTATATTTGCATTTTTTTACAACATACGTGATTCCAGAAAATCTTTGTACCCGTAGCAAAAATCTAAATCATTTAAACCGAACCCCTATATGAATCTGACTAGGAATGTGCATGACTTGAGAGGTAAACTTGCGACAAAACATGATTCCGGCCATGGGTTTGCTGTTGAGGTATAACAATTTCCCCACGAAAACTTCGTAAAGTGTAAGCATCCCACTTTACTTGACACCTGTCTTCTTTTCATGAACTTTAATCATTAACAACCAATGGAGTTTCCTTCGTTTTGCAATTCTGACATTATCAAAAGCATCAAAAACTTCGACATACCTTTTCTGACAAATAAATACGCCGCCTTCGTCTTGATATATTTCCATTTCGAGAAAATGATTTAGAAGGCCTAAATCACTCATCTCGTATTTTTGCATCATCTCATTCTTGAAATCTTCAATCATTTTCTTGTTATTTCCTGCGAACACAAGATCATCGACATAGAGCGCAACAATTAAAATTCACTTGTAACCTGATTAATAACATACAAGATGGCTCGCTCTTGCTTTGTTCAAAACCGTTTTTCCTTATAAAAAACCATCGTCGGGGTATAAAACCACGCTCGTGTGCGCATCTTGAGCCCGTAAAGATCATTTCTTTCACTTGTACAACTTTTCTTCTTTTCACTTCAACCTCAAATCCCTTGAGGTTTGATTCACATAAACTTCTCTTTTATCACCGTTTCAAAAATTCCGACTTTAACGTCGACTTGTAAAGTAACCAACCTTTCTGGCCTGCAAGGTGAAATGATTGCTCGGCACCTGTATCTTCGAGAAATTGGAGCTAATGTCTCGACATAGTACATTCCAGGTTGTTTGTAGTAAACCTTTCTGCGACCTAGTCCTCGCCTTGTTTCCTTTGAACGAACCATCTGCGTTGAACTTAACTTGTAACCCATTTAACACCATTAACGTCTTTTGTTGAAGGTCTTCTGTGAGCATCCCATTGTTGACATCTTTCGATAACCTAATTTCGTCCTCCATCACTTTTTTCTCCAAATTCCCTCTCTATTGCTTCTGTCAAAACAATCTGGTTTTCTAAATGACAAAAAGTACATTGTATATTTCTCTCATAACGAAAACTTCTTGGTGGTGGACATTGAGATTCTTCAATCTGGTTCTTTGTTAAGTACTTCATCATTTGATGTCTTTGATTTTCATCAAGTTCCACATGTACTTCATCCGCATAATTGTTAGTAGGAAAAACCTTTTCCTTCTTTTTTTTCTCTTCCCCCAATTCCAGGAAGACTTATTCATCAAAAATTGCATACTCTACTAACTATTACATTTTTGTTTTTAGGCTATACAATCTAATCAGATTTGATCTAATCTGGGCTACATAATAGCCAACTAAAATACCCTTATTCACTTGTCTCATCTAAAATCGTCGAAGTTGGTAAAATTCAGAATTTTAGTAAACAATGTGGCTAGACGTAAGAACTAAAGTGGGTAACTATGAGTAAGTAGACGGGTAAAGAGTAAACTAAATGACATGGTCTAAATTTCATTAATAACAGAATGGGATGTGGGTAATTTGGTAAACATACATATAAAACCGATTGCAATGCCAAGTCTTTTTCCGAGTGAAAAATGTTTTATCTTTTAAGGCGCATCATTTAGTTAGGTTTGCTCTTAGGAAGTTTGTTGATTTACTTCAGCTCTTACGTTGTTGATTTTCCGTTTGCATAAGGTGAGTTCATAGCTCCTTTTTACTACTTCATTGTTTTACAAACTCTACGGGGTGAGATTACATGCTAGCTTTACATTAGACACAAGTGCTTTTCAAATTGTATGCTATCTAGATTATTGCCTGAATATTATTGCCTAAGTTACCACATTGCCACTTAAGTCCCCATTCAATCATGAACTGTTAATTGCTAATATAGTAAGCGCGAGTGTTATGGATAGATCTATCAGGTCTGACAATCCCCGCCTTGAATTTTTGGTTTCTATTAGACCATGGTTCATTTAACATTGCGCGTGAGGAAACATGATAGAGTGTTGGCAAGCACTTATACACAGGGCACAAACATTAATGGTTTCAGGGTCATGAGCTTAGTGCAATAATACAAGTTTTGAACTATTGAATATGTTTCGTAGTCTGCTAGTACTTAAATCTTGTGGTCCACTCTGATAAACCTATGAATTCACTCAACCGTTGTGTTGACTTTTCGCATGTTTTAATCTCGGGTTTCAGGTATTTTGCTCACAGGGAAGCCGCACGGATATGTATTTCAAAATCTGTTTTCTTTTCTAACATGTGTGAAGTTAAAGAAACATGTTTTAAAGTAACAAATCTGTTTTCTTTTCAACCAGCCACATTACGACGCCTTAGAAAATATACACTTATGGTATATTAGTAACCAACAACTTCTATCTTAGGCCTATGTGGGATAGAGTGCTAGGATAAAAGGCTAGGAATGTCTTCATAAAACAAAATGGTAAAAAAATTGATCGATATTGCAAAAGTTTTTAACAGTCGGTGAAAGAAAAATTTGTTACATGGAACATCAAATTTATGTGCTTATAACACGAAACGTAAAGGACACAGCTTGGATAAAAGACTAAGAGAGCTAGGTGTAGTAACACCATAACACCCATTTTTTGCCGCCACATCAGCATAACACCAACACCAACACCACTCCCCTTATCATAACACCAAATAACACCATTCACCTCTTTATTTTCATAAAACCCCCTAAACAATTATTTCATTCATATAACAAACTAACCATTTTATTCATTAAATTCAAATACACATTACAATACTTAAAAACAAAAAAACACACATTAAAAAAAATTCCGAAATTAAAAAAAAACGCCCCGGCGACTAATCTTTTTCCGATGCTTCTTCAACTTTGCTCAAATATGGTTTCAAAGTTTTGTTGGACTAATATGCGTACTCTCTTCTCTTAATTCTTTATGCTTTACGACAATAAGGGGTTTAATCGAACCATCCACATTGTATTGCATTGACCTAGCGGAAATAGAAATAACACATGATTCAAGTCAAACACCGACATATTTTGATTTTCTAAAATCATGTTATGCATAAGAAGCCAACATACATGATTCTACTAATGTGTTGACAGTTCGTATGCATGAGGCCGGTTGTTGAATATAGTCCCCAACGTCCTGGAGAAACACCGAAAGCACGTTCAAAACGTCTTTCGTGCACTTTCTTAAACGCTGTTTAAGTACGTAGCTTCGGATCAGTTTGCAACCGTGAATGATTTGACGAAACCTTGCCACGCTGGGTAAATTCCATCGCCCAAGATAATACCCATTACTTACTCAACTCCGATTACGCACATACGGAACCACATGGCTAAGTCATCTAATAGTATCGTCGAAAACGGAGAATTAATCTAAAACATAAATAACGATATTCGCACCCACTCATCCCATCAAACGAATGCCAAATCCATAAACATCTTGCAACACAAGCATCAAGCATTAAAAAGGAGTATTTTATTTATCACCCTCTCCTATTGAACAATGCCATGACGACAGGACAATCTTTCCCGGAGACCCAGTGCATACAATCAATACATCCAAGCATTCCTGGAAAACATGTAACATTGTTATGCTTATTGTTGTATGTTTAAAACGGTCTGTGAGATTTTGGCTTACCTTAAATATTTCGGCAATATACAATTCCATGAATGCACATAGTAAAAGAAAAATAAGCCCCCAATCTTCTCGTGCCAGTATGCATCACCTCTATTTTGGCAAATAAATCATCAAAAACCGCGTCGGTGTGCTAACCTATGCGAATTGGCGTATGAGCAGCTGTGCCCTTCATAAAGCGACAAATACTCATATCGAACCCGGTACAATCGAGTACGAGATGTGAACGAAATGAAAAAATGTTGTGGAGAGGAATTAGCGTATAACTTAATATGTCATTGACTATTCTTAGAAAAAGTTTACGCTCATACGCAATCTTCACCTAAATATAGTATAACGGAAACTTACAGTGATCAGCAAAATAATTCGGCCCGTAGACTCTTTCAGCATCTCACTCACCCCGGAAGATCGGTACGGGTCAAGTCGTGGTTGAGCGTTCTTGTTTTAGCTAGCCATATCGATGAAACTCGGACTCGCCGCTTTCTGTAAAATAGAATGCGTCTGTTCCTCATCGATAATCAAAAACGTTCGACCATTTTTGATTTTGATTCATTGGAAAGAGTTTATAATGTGTTTTTTTGTTGGATATGTTTGATTTTTTGGTGAAAAAATAAGAAAGGTATGGAGTATGTATAAATGATTTTGTGTGGAGAGGGGGAGGGGGGCAAAATTGATTTTTTTTGTTTGAAAAAATAGCCGTTAGGGGTGTTTTTTGTAAATTTATTAAAATAATTTTTTAATAAAACTCTAGTCCATTAGGGTTTTTTTGTAACTTGTTCAAAAATTAAGTGGGGGGAAATAAAAACAGCTAATAGCCGTTGGAGAGGGCCAAAACATTTTTTTTAAATACAACACCCCAACCCGTCACGTTGGGCCCGGCCAACGCCGATGCCAACGGCTTGGGCAACGCCGCTTGCTTTGTAACGCGGCAAGCATGCCCAACCGCCGTTTCGCTTACTACAACACCTAGGGCTCTAAGGGGGTGTTTACTAAATTAAGTGGTTCCATAAGAACCACTTAATTAGCCACTTATTGGGGAGAGGGAAGCTTTAAAGCTTCCCCCAATTAAAATGCAACAAGGGTTTGGGTTACAAATCTTTCCCACTAAGAAGAAAAGAAACACCCCCTAACCTGTGTGAAATTATGGATAAAATAGTTTCCACTATCACCCGCATAGTTTTTGCTATATTAGTCACAAATTATTAGTTTTTCCAACCTAGGTGGGATAAAATGAAAGAATATAAAATTGGAATTTGTCTCCATAAACAAAAAATGTTAAATTATTATACCAAAAAAAGATTTGTATGTGCATGAAAAGAAAGAGATAATGCAAGAGTTCATGGCTTTGCAACTAAAAATTCGAGTTTAGAGCACGAGACTATATATTTTGTCTGAAAATGAAAGATCGCAAATGTTTAAGCTTTTACTTAATAAATTGTTTGGATATATGTATGAATTATTAAATGAGACACATGTGATTTATTTTGTAAAGAGACTATATTTTGTATGAATTAACCAAAGTAATTAAACCGAACAACCCGATAAACACCCCTACTTCTAAGAAATAGGGAGTAAAGAGAAGCATAGGTTGTTGAGGGTGTATTTGGTTAGGGTATATTGGGGGCATTTCATGGCATTTGTATTTTATTTTCTTTCAAATATTGTGTTTGGTATCCCAAATAATGGAATTTAAAATTCTACGAATTGCCAAAATAGAGAGAATTAGATTGTCTTCAAAAAGTGAGGAATTTTAATTTACTTGAAAAAAAATTTATAAATTTTTTTTCGTGTTGTTTTTGTTGTATTTTTTTCTTATTGTTTTTTTTTAAATCAAAGGAAATCCGTCACTATGGGTGTTAGTCGGGTGTGGGGTTGTTCGAGTTCGGGTCAATTCGGGTCGGGTCGGGTCAAAGTCAAGTCGAAGTTAAAAATTTCATACTCGAACCTGACCCTATTTGAATTCAGGTTAGTCGGTTCGTGTCAATTCAAGTTGGGTCAACTCGGATCAGGTCCGTTCTTGTTCGGGTCAAACAAAATATGAGTAAAATGTATTAAAAATGCTTTTTGTACAATATTTATAAAACTTTTATTAACAAAATACAAAAATATTTATTCGAGGCAATCGGATTGACCCGTACCCGAGTTATCAAAAATTTCCAACCTGATACCCGACCTTATTTAGTATTCGGATTACTCCGGTTGACCCGAATAATTTTTTTGTCATGAGTAACCTGACCCGAATAAGCTTAATCGGGGTCGGGTCGGGTTTTTTGACACCCCTATCCGTCACTCTCTAAAAAAGTTGCAATAATAAACATAATGACAAATTTCAAAATATTATGAATTTTTGTCAACCAAACATGCGAGTGTATTTTAAATTTTAAAATTTTAATTTGTCAACGATTTAAATTTTAAAAAAAAAAAATTTCGAAATTTTAAATTCATCTACCAAACGCCACCTTGGTCTTCTAATGATATTTCTGGTTGTAAACTTATATTTCTGGTTGTACATTTTTATCGTTTCATTATTAGCTTTCACAAGTTGTTTTCATTTCTAAATCATGTTCATGTTCATAAGAGTTTTTCGATATAGCACTTTCAAACAGATTTTTCAACATGAGTGAAAATATCTGAAGACACAGTACCATTCCCAACATATTTAACCCATGATGATATAAACTAGGGTATATAAGTAGCTAACAACTTCTATCTTAAGCCTATGTGGGATAGAGTGAGTATAAAAGGTTACGAATGATTTAAATTGCTCGAACAACATCTACATTATAATGTTACTCAAAAGGTGTGAAACTTTCAAAGTGTTTGCTTATCTGAAATCGTTTATATAGAAATCTATATATCGCTAAATGCATTACATTTTGGGTTGTGAACGTTAAAGTGTTTATGTTTGTTTAATTGTTTTGACCGCCGGTGTTTAAAATGAAATTTTTATAAGCATACCACAAGTGAAGATATAAAAGATTAATTAGGCCTGAACATAAATAAAGTTCAATTTATCCCAGACTATTGGGCCTATAGCCCAAAGCTATTTTCTCATTTTAGTTTTGGCCAAAGGCTCCAGCCCAATTATTAGATCTCGGCCTTTAACACCTCTACTTGAGACTAATACCACTAAAATTTGTGTGGTGGTGGTTCAAACCTCGTGAATTTGTCGGGAAAAAAAAATCGGAAATCATGATTAAAAATAATCGAAAAATAAAAGTAAAAAAACAAAAAATAAAAATAAAAACCTATTTCTCCAAATTCACTACAAAAATGATGGAAATGAGGGGGTGAGAATCGGTTCAAAACCCAACCGAACCGACAAAAACCGAACCGAACCGAAAACCGAGTTTGAGCAAACACATGAACCGAAACCGAACCGAACCGACAAAAACCGAACCGAATAGATAGTTTAGGCCAAATTTTCTTGGTTTTAACCCGCACCGAACCGAACCGACAAAACCGAAACCAAAACAATAAATATACAAAACCGAAAACCAAACCGAAAATGGTTGGTTCGGTTTCGTTCGATTTGGCTCGGCTCGGTTTGTCGGTTCGGTTCGGTTTTCGATCCTTAAATGAGGGTGATTAAAAATACACTACCATTTCTCTACAATTCTTTAACCAAATTCTCTACATTTCTTCACTTTTTTATTTCTCTACAATTCCATTTCTCTTATTTCTTTTCTTTCTACAAAACACACCCTAAGATCACATTATAACAAAAATATACACGTCACTAGCTAGATGAAAATAAGATATACCAAAAAATATACTGGTTATTGCATTATAATAAAAAGAATTCAGATACAATTTTACAGTTATATTGTTTCTTTATTATCTTTCAAACTTTGTTTTCTCTTCCAATTTGTGTGAAATTAAAGATTAAACATGTTTTAGAGCATGAATTTAAAAGAATAAATGCTAAGAATCCATATTAGTTTTCCGATATCACAACACACGCCAAATTTTTTCAATTAGGCTGATGTCAAGATACACGAAAACATAATACTAATCTTAACACATTCAACACACATACACGTATGTGATATAAGTAACCAACAACTTGAATCTATGTGGGATAGAGTATCAAGATTATGAGCTTAAAGAAATACGTTTTGTAATCAACTTACGTTTGCTATTTGTAGCGACTTAAAACATTGTGCTAACATTAGATGTAACCATTTTAGTTTAAAGCGAGATCTAACGTTTCCATAGAGGTAACATATAAAGTGAATTTTCACTTGTGAAAAGTCTCACAAACAGTAATCTTTGGAAAGCCCACCTGCTGATTGAGTTTAAATGCGGTTTGAGGACCGTTCATACACAGGCCTGCTTCGTTACAATACTGACATTTTGAAATCAAGTTTTCGTACAATACGTAAGACATTCTCAAGATGTAGAAAAGAATTAATGAACGGATTTTAACTAAAATAAAATAAAAGAAGTAATCAAACATGTAGTTGGAAAGTAGAGTTGGAAACAAATTGAAATAGGCAGATAAAGTTTCATTTCATGGTCGCTTTTAAAATGTCGCAAAACAATCTAAATGTATGTTAAAAACACATAAATTAGTTGCTTCTAAACTTCAATTTGATGTTCCATGTAATAAATCTTTCTTTAACTAATTGTTAAGAACTCTTGCATCATCTCTTTCTTACTATTTTTTATGAAGATATTTTGTAAGCTTTTATCCTAACACTCTATCCCACATAGGCCAAAGATCAAAGTTGTTTGTTACTAATATACCATAAGTGAATGTAGGTTAAATATGGTGAGAATAGTATTATGTATTCCTTATATTCGCGTATTTACCAGTTTGCAAAAACCTGGTAGTTGTGGGAATATCTGAATACTCTTATGAAGTCTTAACTTTTTGTAATTTTTGTACTGTAATACATTAGTGAAAATTGGAATGCAATGCTTCATGGCTGTGTACTTTAGATTGTTGATCCAATGCTTCTAAATGAGGATGTCGACGAAAATAACATTAGTGAAAATTGGAGTTCAATGCTCTTCCGAGTCTCCACAAGATCGAATGGATATTGGGACCATCATCCATGACCTCTTTGCAATAACGGTTACAACCAGTTCTTAGTTTTTAAGACTTTAACAACGCAAGCGGTTCAACCCTCAAAGCTAGTAGAAGAACTAATAAAAGGGGTAACTAACTAACTATAATTAGTTCTAATTTACCGAGCTCCTCAAACAGAAGAAAACAATGATTAGTTCTAATTTAACATTTATTATTAAACGCCGATATTACAGTCTTGTCATAACTGAATTTTTTTGAAATTTGCCAAATCTTCCAAATTCTTTATCAGAGAATCAGACTAGTGTTGCAAATTTTTTAAACTATACTAACAAATATCCCATTATGGCCCCTTTTATTCGTCCATTTTGCCGATATTAAAGGCGCCATTTGTTTCTTTTGGAATTTGGACTTGATCTTATGCCTTTAAGATTTTTTTAAGGATATACACATTAATGAGCCAGAAGGGGACATTACTATTGAATTATGTTAGTTGGATTAACTACTATACGACTAGAAATGTGTGAGCCTATTGGGGGCACACACGTTAAACACTTAAAGTGTGTTTTTACTTCAAGAAAGTTACTAATTGTTAAACCAAAGGACCTATAACGACAAGACACGAATCCTATGGACCCCTAGTGTTGTAGTCGGCCATAGAAGGATCTAGAGAGGTGTCCAGATTCATTTTTGAGATAAGGGGAAAAGAGAAAGAGTTGTGATAAGGATGGGTTTGTGGTTTCCTAGTCTTATCATGAGTATGGTTTCAAGGCTATAAAAACCCTTCACCTTAGCTCATAACAGACGACACACACAACTCTAATAAATCATAAAAATTGGTTCCCCTCTCATCTCAAATAATCAGCCGATCACTCACAACCCTAATTAGGGTTTTTAGATTTTCGGTTTCCCTTTTCCTTTTCTGTTGAAATTCGGTAATCCCAAAAGGGGTGTTCAAGGTGTGATTCGATACCACAACTTCTATAGAAGGTTTAGGTCTTTGGTTTACTAGTTCTCAAGGTGTGACAATAAGTAGAAACGTCTAGGTTTTCATTTTACTTATTTTCGGTTGAATCTGGTGAAATTCGGTTGAACCGAATTCGATGGAAACCCTAGATCTAGTTTTTGATTTTCGGTACAGGCAACTAGGGTTTGTTTTGGTACATGATTCTTGAAGCAAGGTATAACAGTTGTTGTTTGAGTGATACGTGAAGTAAGACTAGAATCTAGACGTGTTCGTTGGACGTGTTTGTGTGAGCAACCATAGATGTGGAAATTTATGCACTAGTTTCAAAAGGTTTAGTTGGTGAAATAACTATTTGTTACATGGAACTCAAAATTCATGTTTAGAAGCGAACTATTTTTTTGTGTTTGTATGCCCCTTGGTGATAACTTCATCTTCTCTTCTTGATTATCATCCAAGTACCTTGAGTTTGTACGTCCTATGATTTAACTTTGGTTTATATATTAGAGACATGAATACCATATTCAAAGTAAAATTTATTTGAAAACCAATATGCATCAGTTTCTGCATTGACTTCACAATCAAACACCTTTTTTTTGTTGATATAGACAAATTTGAAATAAAATCTTACTTGATGAAGCTTATTGTTGTTCCAAGTCTTTGTTTTGCGTTTATTAGGGCTTGTATTTAATATGTCAACTTGGTAAAAGGTGTGATCTTTTCCTTTGATTAAACATGTACGATTTGCCGCAGTAGCCTAGTTGTTTAATCGGTTGGTTATGGTTGTCTAAATTCTGGAAACACAAAAGCGCATAATATAAATAGAAAGTTAGCAAGTTCAAATTAGTTACCTCAGACGAAGAACAATGCAATATTTCGGTCTTTTTCCATTTTAAAATTTAGAAAATGCACGAAGTTAAAATAAAATGGTAGAACTTGTCTACACATATAAAATGAAAATGATGGATGTGATCATCCAGAGCTCATGAGTCCTAAGACGACAAAATTGTATGGTTGCAAAAATTTAAAAAGAAAGGCACTCCCATTTTATCATGAAGTCAAGGATAATAACAATTAGCGAGATTGTTACTTTGGTAAATTGCTCACATTCTCGTATCACTACAATCGAAAACCGGCCACATGCTATAAGGTCATGAATCCATATAAAAATAATTAAATTTAAATTTGGATGTCGATATAACTTTGTCATCAACTCATCATATCAGGGTATGTGAATTACAACCACCAGGCAATTGATGATTGGTCCTCACTCTAAATACATTGTAGAAGGACACTTGATCGGGGTTCATCGCAAAATGTGGTTAGCCAGCACCCATAGCAAGAGCACTCGTCATATCTTGGTTCTTCATAGAAAACAACTCCACTGACCAACCATCCACTTCAATAAATGTTTTTGACTTTGTCCTTACACCAAATTGTCTATGAGATCGATGATTCTCTCAAAATGACGTCTCTACAACACAAGCTAAGTACATTGATAAAAACTAACTAGATCCCTTACAAAGCCTAAAAAAGACTGTTGACTTATTTGGCCCAAACCTAATTGTGGGTTTGGGTCCATTATGTTTTAGGGTTTGGATTGCTTACTTATTAAGCTATGTATTTAGTATAAATACATAGCCAATCTTCATTATGTAATCACAAAACACAATCAATAATATATTATCTTTGTTATTTTACATGGTATCGGAGCTTTAGGTTCTAACCCAACACAAAATAGTTGTCCTCCGGTCATCGGCTACTCGTCGATGATTCGGAGGGATCCCGACCTATTTACTTTTTTCGCTTTATAATTTTGTGTTTTAATAGTCTTTTTATCCAATTCAAATAAAAACCCTAGAAAACCAAAAACTATAACCGTCATAACACTTCTCATACATGTTGATTTAGCCATCAACAAAAAAATTGTGTCATCAGCATTACTCTTTGTTTTACCGCCGGAGATGATTGTCGTTTTTTCGCAAATAGTTGGTCGTAAAATTGTTGTTCCTACCTAAAGGCAAAGCAAGCCATGACGTAAAAAAACGTCACGCAAAGGAGGAAGCCGCAAGCGATAAACAACTATGCCGCAAAATACAGTTATGATTCCGTTCCAACAAAGAACAACGAAGATGACAGAAGAAGATAAGAAGAAGCGGCTTTCAACATATGTTCCAGTTTGTCCGTTCGAAAGTCTGCCGCTCAAACTGCGAGGGAGTATTAGATGGCTAAGTTATGTTAATTTGACCGTTGACTGTTGACTGTTGACCGTTGACTTATTCGGCCCAAACCTAATTGTGGGTTTGGGTCCATTATGTTTTAGGGTTTGGATTGCTTACTTATTAAGCTATGTATTTAGTATAAATACATAGCCAATCCTATTATGTAATGATACAAAAACACAATCAATAATATATTATCTTTGTTAATATAAGTCTCTAAAACAACAAGCTTAAGTTAATTGGATAAAACTAACTTAGAACCTTACAAAAGCTATAAAAGATGTTATTGGTGTTGTGGTGAATCATTCGCCTCAAACTGCGAGGGAGTATTAGATGGCTAAGTTATGTTAATTTGACCATTGACTGTTGACTGTTGACCGTTGACTGTTGACTCAAACGGCCTATATATATATAATAGAGTTAAGTACATATTTGGTCCTTGTGGTTTGATGTGTTTTTCAATTTTGGTCTAAAAATTCAAAAAGTATTGGTTTTTTTTCAGTTTGAAATAATTATTATATAATTGGATTTACATAGTGGTAGAAGACAAGCGGGCAACAAGCTGCTCTGCTAGCCCTTTTTGGATTGCAAAGCCAATACGTTTAAAAACCACATCCGTGGATCTAGGTGTCATAACATTGCTGTGCATAACCCGTTGAACTCTGCTGAGTATCTCCACCGCCTCTCGTGCAAGGAAACCAAATGTATCAAACGCAAAGGGAATAAACACGTGTTGATTTTCAATGCATGCTTTTTCGTGTTTTGTCACTTTGCCCGAGGCGGCTTTCAAAGCAGCCTGACCCGCTGTAAAACCACTACTACTTAACCCTACGAGAGGAGAATAAACACGTATTGGTTTTAGTCTAAAAGGGATATTTTTGTTCTAGTTTCAGTCCAATTCCGTTTACCCCGTCAATTTGACTTGTTTGACCTATAGCTAGGAGGGTATTTTCATCTTTTCATCATGAAAAATGATTGTTGTGCCTACTAATCATGCCTACAAATGCAAGATTCTTACCCGTGGCATCTTGTGATTTATTGTTGTGCCTACTAACCATGCCACGGGTAAGATTATATTTGTTGACTGTGAAGATTTGACTGTGGAGATGAGTTGTTTTAAAGATATTTTGTTGGAGGGTATTCTTGCAGTTGTTGGTTAGTTTATAAAGATAGAGTGTTTTACAGGGGGTGATTAGAATTCTATGTGGTTGAATGGATTTTTGTCGAAGTTGGTATAAAGAGGATTGTTGGAGGTGTACGTGATTTTTGAAAATGGAGATGAAGGTGTTGAATTTGTGAATATCTAGAGATGAGGTGAAAATGGAGATGATAATGAGGAGATGAAGATGATGAGATGGGATTGGGTGTCTCTGAAATTATAAAATGTAATATGGATTGGTTTAAAATAATAATAATAAAATAAAATAAAATAAAAAAATTAATTTATAATAATAATAATAATAATAATAATAATAGAAATAGAAAGAATAAAGGGGAGGGCAGCTTAGTAATTTCACAATATGAGAATGAAAGTATTTCAGTCATTTTATACAATTTAACTGGTCAAACTAACGGTCAACGTGAATTTGGATCAAAACCGGAAGGAAGCTATACCTTTTAGGCTAAAACCAAAACTTTTGAATTTTTGGACTAAAAGTAAAAAACGCATCAAACCACAAGGACAAAAAATATACTTAACTCTATATAATATAAAGACAAGGATAAAATCTTCTAGCCATGGACCATCTTCTATGGAATATGATGCTGAAACGAAGTTCTGAATTTGATTTACGAACACTATTTCCGAAACTGCTTATTTTTAAACCGTAACAAAAAGTCCCAAACACCCTCAAAATGCATTAGCCGGGTCTGACCGGGTCTTGACCGAATATGGTCAGGTTTGACCGGGTCTTGGCCGGATATGACCGGGTCTGGCCGAATATGGCCGGGTCAGACCGGGTCTTGGCCGAATATGGTCGGGTCTGACCGGGTCTTGGCTGGATACGACCGGGTCAGGCCGGATCTAACCGGATATAACCAGGTTTTGTTCGTATAGTGGTGGTTTACGTATATGAAGACATGACTAGATTCAAAAGACTAAAAACTGTTACATACCAAGTGCGTTGTTTATATTAAAATTGCTCACGAGCAGCTTGGATCCTACTTTTACGAGTCATCTGCGGGATCAACATTCTTTACATCTTTCTGAGTTGTCTGTTGTCTTTTCGGCCGACTAGTTAGATCTACCATTGTTTTAAAGACGGTATAATAATATACACATAAATTAGAGGTGGTAATATGGGCAGGTGAGGGTATATAATGGTTAAAACTTGTCTGGTAAACGCAACATTTTAGTAGGGATGAAAACGAGCCAGCTCGGGTTTTGTTGATCTGCAAACTTTTTTTCACCTTTCTGAAAATCATTATAAATAACTTGAGTTGATAAAAACGAAAAGCATTTAGAGTTAGAGAAAAGTAACTAAATTTCAAACTTTTAAGCCCTCATTATTACGAAAACATATAAGATACACTACCTTTAACGAATGTACGACTTTGTGAACAAATTGCAGACTATATCAATGGAGCTAGCATGATTTAAATGGTTAGGGGGTGTTTGGACATGCATTTTGAAAGGATCTTTTCAATTTTCTCATATAAATTGATTTGCAGCCGCTAACTGGGAACTTATCTAAAACTGATTGTTTAATCCTTAAACGAGTTGATAATGACTCACTTTATCGGAACATCAAAATTTTATAATCATGAAGTTAGACCAAAATAATCACGGACTCCAACTGAAAACTAATTGTTCTCCTCGATGGTTTCCATTAGTTCAGCGTTTTCACAATAATCATTTTTGGAAAGAAAAATCTTGATTAAGACCGCCTTTGCGTTACTCTTCACACCCACCATATGCAAGTGTTCATGATCATCCAATTCCTGTCCTCTTA
>BQNB010060334.1:0-36968 GCA_026074375.1 Tanacetum coccineum
ACAAAAAGCTCACCATGCCCGACATTAACCAATTCGTTTACACATTATTTCAAAGTCTTACAATTTACCCGAAAACACAGAATTTTGATGCGACTTAACGTACTCAAAACCTCTACTTACTGACCTCCATAATTCATACCAAAAATCACCTAAATTCATTTATGAGTATATTAACTACCTTATGATCCCCAAGAGACATTTACATGCACAAGTACTCCTAAGAAAATTAAACTTCAAAACAGTCACAATCCGGATCTGATTGCACACTAAAAAGTTTGACTCTAAAAACCATACTTAGACAACAAATCAGAGGCTAAAAATTTATGAAAGTTTAATAGACACATAGAACTTGACTTCTGTAAAAGTGCTAATCCTAATTCGAATTCTAACTTCACAATGGTCTCATGAACATTGTGAAGTTAGAAAAAATAATGAGAGTGATTGGGATGGTTTTTTACCTTTTTAAACTATGCAATTGTACACGTGCTTTGCAGTGGAGCGTGGGTTTTACATGAAACATTAACTTTGCAACAGAACGATAACCTAAGGGCTATTTTCGTATAATAAGTTAGTCATTAAGGACTAACTTTGCAAATGACCGATAACCCCAAAGACCATTCTCTTAAATTGTTTCTGAAATTTTTGACAAAAATAGTCATTCGGTTAGCGTTCCGTTGCAAAATTAGTTATTAAGGACCAACTTTGCAACGGACCGATAACCTCAAAGACTATTTCCGTATAGTACGGTTTTATAATTTTATTTTTAAAAAATATATATTAAACTTCAACATTGTTTATAAAATCGTGCGTAAATCAGAAATAATGCAACATTTGGCTCGTTTTGTTCTCAGTTCGAAGATCTTTCCAGTGGCATATTTTTTTACGAATAAATAGATAGATATGCTTCCATATTTGAAAATAAAGTTTGTTATATAAAAAATTCATAAATAGGTAAAAGAGCAAGGTCGTTTTAGTAAATTGTCGCATATTTTGAAGGTGTTTTTTATAAGTTTTTTTTAATATTAAACTTCTGTTAAGAAACAATGTACTTCTAATTTAGTTATAGTAATTTTATATTACTTTTAAATCAAATGGCATGCACGCCAAAACGTATTTGCCTTTAATTATACAATTATAATTTAAAGTTATCATAAGTAAAATAAAATAATCATTATCGTTAGTCATGTAACAATATGACTTTCTCTTAAAAGATGAAGGGTGCGTTTGATATGTTTATGGGTTTAGAATGAGATTTGGATTTGGTATGAGATTCAGATTCAGTATAGCAACATATATTATTATATCTTCCAATGTAGAGAGAGATAGAGACACAAATGATGAGTGGCTCACTTAAACTCATAGTACTGATTCAAACCTGGGTACTTTATCATCTATCAGTTTTTGAGTCCTACTCCTATAAAGATTCAAACCTCATCAAATACACATTAAGGCTGGATGAAGGTCATCACTAACTTATTATTCACATCAGTGTCACCTCACCTTTCTTTCTCTTCTCACTCTCTCTCACCTTTCACCTATTTTGGTCACCATACTCCACATTTCATACCCATCTTTTTAATTTAAATACTTTTATATATAAACTAAAAACGTAAATGTCAACGTAAACGCATGAAATTAATAAAAACGTAAAACGTATGAAATAAAAAACTTTTATTTATAAATTAAAAACTTTTATTCATAAAAACTTAAACGTACGAAATTAAAAACAATACATAAAAAAACTAAAACTTAAGCATACGAAATATAAAAACTAAAACATGATTCGAGCTTTTACATTGCTATGTGATTGTTAATGAATTCTTCTTTCTTAGCAATGCTTTGAAGCAATTCGTTCCTAGACGCCACCACGTTGTTTGTGTTTCTCATATCGGCTCCAGTCGTCCTTTGCAAAGTATGGATATCGTAGTTGATAAGGGGATGATCTGGCAGCGAACCCACCCTCATCATTTCAGGACCACGGCTACGCATTTGATCAATATAGCGAGTCAACACGTCCAACAAATTGTTCGCCAGTGCGACTTGAGCTACAAGTTCTTCCCGTTGTCGCCTAATAATACCTAGTCTCACGTAATTTGGTTTAGTAGCCATAGTGTCCGTTGTGTGAAAAAAAATTAATGATAGTTGAGAGAATTTAAAAGAATGTGTGTGAACGATGGTAAAGAGGTATTTATAGAGGTAGTTAAAATGGGGTGTTATTTATAAAGTGAGGATAAATTTAAAATATATATATATTTTTAACACTTACACATGGTAAGTCACTACCATTCGAACCTTTTTTTCCAAAACTCGTGTGTGAGTTTGGTTTGCGATTTTGGTTGTTTGCCCGTGAGTGGCTCACTCACCGAGTGAGTTCACAGCCACTCCACACAGCCACTCCACACAGCCTAAGGGACGATCATTGAAGGGTTAGTAATGCTTACAAAATGTGTTGGTTAAATCACATGCATCTAAGTCAAAAATACCATGTCCGTCTTATATTACCTAAACATAAACATTCTGATCTTTTTTGTGTAAGAAGGTTAATATGAGATTTTCATGTTATTATCAATTAGCAATAAGTTGGGTTTTATAGTTTTCATCAATGTTTTATAATCGGGTTGATCCGTGAACCGGCTAAGAGACCATATCGTATGTGATCGGGTTTTGCTCATTTGAAAACTAGCGCAGAGACCGAATCGGATGTGATCAGGTTTTGCTTCGTTGACCCAGTTTGATAAACCCGATCAGGTTATGAAATGTGTCAAAACAAGAAATGTTAGCCTTAAAATATGAAGACTTATACGGAATTACATTAGTTTACATATAGTCGGATACACAAGGACTAATAATGTCATTAGATGATAGTTAGGCATATCTAGGATTATATATACCCTCTTATACTTCCATAGGAGGGTGAGGATAATCATTTGTATCATAAGGTGTGTGTGTTTTCTCTCTCTAGACACACACATCTTTCCCTCTTTACCTTTTCTCTCCAATCTTAATAATATGGCTTTCTATTTCTTTTATCCTTCTCGACCTCCGGATCATCTTAGTTAGTGAATTTATTATGTTAACAATTGGTATCAAAGCTAACCAAGGGCGTTTCGTGTTTGTGGTTTGTTTATTTGGGTGTTTTCGTGGCTTATTTGCTTATTTCGTGGCTTATTTTAAGCCAAAAAGCCACGGGTATGTTTGGATGATGGTTATTTTGTACAAAAGTTTGAAACTTTCTTCTTTCTAATGTTTTAAACTTATTTGTACAAGTATTTCGTGGCTTATTTAGTGCATTTTGGGTATTCATACTCGATCAAAAAAAAAGTACAAAATTTTTTTTGTCTTAAAAACCTTAAAGTTTGTTACTTTATGTTAGATCTTGCCTTGAAATACTTAGTTTTGCAAAAGAAATCAACAAAAAATGTTAAAAAGTGTGTCTTTTAGGTGTTTTCAAAGTTAGTTTTCCGGAAAAGTTTGAAGGAGTCGGTTTATGCTTTTGAATTAGCCGATTTAGCACACCACCGATTTTGCCACTTTACCGATTTTACCACTTCACCGAATTTGCCACGTGAACCGATTTTGCCAATTCAACTGATTTTGCCATTTCAACCGATTTTGCCATTTCAACCGATTTTGACACTCAGCCGATTTATGCACTTAGGAGACTAAATGTTGTTTTCGTCAAGAACCAATCTTAAACACCTTCCACAACACTAAAGCAAACACAACACTCAATGCTAAAATGATCTTATATTAAAGATTCACTAAAACGTCAAAAAGGCTATGGATTTGGACTTTTAATGTCAAGTTGATTTGGTATCCCTTATTTGAGATTGAAGTGGGTTTCATGAAGGCGTCTACTTATTTTATCATCGAGACTTCCTTCTACTTGCTACCTTTTTTTTCAAACCCAATCTATCGATTGATGACATGCTTGAACGTATACAGTTATGATTGAGACTTTGATTGTAACAATCCATTATTTCAGGTCATTTCCCGACTCAATTATTACCATTATTTATTTTTAGAGTTTTAGACGTTTACTTTTAATTATTATCATATAGTTAAATCGCGTAAACTAAAAATCAACATTCAACGTAAACGAGCACCAAGCAAGTTAAAGTTTACGTCAAGCAAGTGTTATATGATTATTATGAGTATAATTTATAACTTTTTATATTTTATTTTTATTGGTTACGTAAAACGCTTATGTTTCGTAATAAATTACATTTAGGCATACCCGGAAGCACCTATACCCATCTATACTCAAATAAATACCCACAATTATACCCAATACATAAAAATTAAATAAATATCTACCCCTATAATCACTAGAACCGGATCCAAGCATCATACAAAAATTAAAACACAAAACTCTCCACTAAGTGATGCATTCCTAGTTGTAACCTTACACATATGTACCCTAAATCCTATATTACTATAAATTGGCACATCATGGTACCCTAAACCCATCTTAGCCGTTTCATGTGCATGAGGAGAAGGAGAGGTCTTTGCTTTTGTACCCTAAACCATATTACCACTTACATAAACCATGAGCCTTTAGGGATGTTTTCTACATGATCTCTTTCCATATAAAGCAAGTCATATGATAATTAAACACACACTTTCCATTCCAAGCAAACAAAACAATTTCTCTCCTCTCCTACAAACTAAAAGCCCACGGCTCAATATTCTAATATTAGGGTTTCTATAAAATTTCATTCTAAAGTATTCCAAGTGTTCAAGCATTGTTACTAAGTATATCTAAGATCATTCAAGAGTATTGGAAGCTTGGGTTTGTGATTTAGCAAGAAGTATACAAGAAAAGAGATTAGGGTTTTCTCATTAGGGTTTTGATCTAGGGTTTGATTTTTAAGGTTTAAGCTTAAGAGTAAGCTTGTTTTCATCATCCTACTACACATCTCTAAGGTCTATTTAAGCTTTAACATTTCTATTCATTCATTTACATGTTTACATACTTGATATATATGTTAATCACCACCTAGGTTTGTATTTTATGAATTATGGGATAATATAAGGACATGTATGGTTCGAATTTATTATTTATGGTGGTGAAATAATACTTAAAATGAAAGTACACATCTTATATAAGTGGAAATTAATTTATATGTTTAGTTTGTAAATTAATTTGTATTGAAAGTTTTATTTACAAAAGTTATGAGCAAATATTATAAGGACACTTTGGAATGGATAATCACTATGGACTAATTAGAGGACCTAACATATGCGAGACTCATGGTAGAAAGTATGGTAAAAGACTTGTACAAGATTTCTCAAGAAATGGATTTATAAAACCAAAAATATAAAATATAAACAAACCTACTGTTTTAATACTTTCTGTAAGAATTCAAAAAACAAAGCATTTATTTTATATTTTATTAAATTAGTACACATTACAAGGATCGTAAGCATATAAAGAACTTGAAAAACCGAGTTATAACGAAGAAGTTACGACATTTGCAAGTTTATGATAATTAAATGTATAAAAGTATTTTTTTATAGAAGTTATTTTATAAAAATCCCCACTGTTTTAGACCTGGTAAAATAATAGCGATATTTTATAATTATAGTACTTATCATGAGGAATCCAATCATGTAAGAAACTCGAAAAACGGAATTAAAACGAATGAATTACGAGTTTTGCAAGATTTAAATTTATAAAAACATTTTTATAAACTGTTTGACTTTTATGAGTTGACCCAATTTTTTATAAATTCAATAAACATTTTATTAACACAGTTTATCTCGTCACGAATCCATACATGTAAAGAACAAGAGAAACGGAATTAAAATGAATGAGTTATGCTTTTTGTAAGTTTTATATAATTAATTACATAAAAGTAGTTTTATAAAATTTACAAAACAGTAAAAGTTACTGTTCATCAGTAGCTAAAATATTACAAATACAATTTTTTGATAGATTTTCTTAATACGAAACCGTGGACATAAGAAACATATAAAACGAAGTTAAAACGATAAAGATATGAGGTTTATAAAACCTTGTGCACTATTTTTACTTTTATACATTATTTTATAAAAACAATTAAATCAATTATATAATATCAATACATAATCAATAAAAATATTAAATTATATATTTTTAATAATACATTGATAAACAAAAAATAATATTTTCTTTACGGATACAAATACATATACCTTTATTTAACAAAGTACGATTCAATTATTATTTCAACTCTTAAAATTAAACAAGAACTATTAGGTGGCGGTGTAACTATATAACATGTGATATTTTATTTATATAAAATACATTATACTCATACGACTTACAATTAATTAAGTTGCATTCGGATTGCCGAGACGATTTACATATTTGATTTAGATAATCAAATCATTCACTTACGGTGAGTTCATAGCCCCACTTTTATACCATTACATTGATTTACAACTTTGGGGTGAGAAACATGCATTGTTTTACGATTGGACGCAAGTACACTTTTATACAAATTACGAGTTTGCCTAAGTAGCTATAACCCACTATGCCAATGAATCATGAACTGTTAATTACTAGATTGTAAGCGCGAATGTTATGAATAGATCTATTTGGGATTGACATCCCTGTTCGGGTGAGTATCACTCACTAGTTTCGGAGATACCGAAACAATGAATGTATACCATGTCGGAACAATTTGGATGTTGCGGGTTGAACATCTACACGGACACATTATTTGCATTAATTTGCATGCATATATGTTGTAGCTTCGGTGTCATGAGCTTAGTGCATTTCGTAATTATTTTTGTGATATTGTATTCGTTACTTATCATACATTTGGAAATCTTGCGGTCCTACTTTATACATTTATTAAACCTATGAATTCATTAACTTTATGTTGACGTTTTAAAGCATGTTTTTCTCAGGTCAATAAGGTACAAGAACAAGGATACAATGGGGGTCAACATTTTGGGAATCATTTTGCATGGAGATTTAAATGCATTACATTTTAAAGTATTTGTTATGTATTAAAATCTTTACATTTTCATGGGTGAACAATTTAAGCTTCGGGCTTTTGTAACAAACAAGTTTATTTAATCCAATGTATCATTTTTAAATGACTCATATAGAGGTCGTTCTCATATCTTGTGCTGTTGATCTATGATGTAACACTCTCAGACCTATATTCCACTGCGACCCTATTTGGGGGTGTTACAGATTGGCATCAGGAGCCAAGGTTATAGAGAACCAGGTCAAATGTTTTTTTTACTTGGACTATAACCAGTTTCAAACATTGCATCATACAAAAGTTTTTTTCACGGGACACACATACACTATTGAGTTGCATTATTTGGTTATACTATATGCTTTCTTGATCTATATACGTACTTATATCATATTACGTATATACTATGATGGTCTTATATAATATACTTATATAAGTTTATTTTATTGTTTCAGCAGTCATGTCTTTTGCATCATCCGCAGTTACCTACACATCTGTCTACACTGATTTCGAGCCATGGAGATTCTACGGGGGATCTGATGAGGAGCCGGCTGGCGCAGGTTCTCCAGAAGTCATCGTATACGGATACGATGGACTCCCATGCATCCGGTAGCCCCACCATCTCCGGACTATGTGCCAGGACCTGAGCACCCACCATCTCCTGATTACGTGCCCGGTCCTGAGCACCCACCTTCACCTATCGAGGTACCATACGTACCTGAGCCTGAGTACCCCGAGTACTTAGTACCATCCGATGCTGAGGCACCCTTGGAGGACCAGCCTCTACCTGCTGATGCCTCGCCTACCGCCTTATCACCAGGCTATGTGGCAGACTCTGATCCGGATGAGGATCCGGAGGAGGACCCCGAGGAGGATCATGTTGACTATCCTGCTGATGGAGGGGAGGTGATATGAACCCCTCCCCCCCCCCTATCCCCCAGCCCCCCCCCGATGAAGACGATGACAATGAGATCTGAGATGAGATGAGGAGGCCCTAGGACGATGACGATGAACAAGGGAGGAAGCAACCATAACGCCGGTCGACCTTATCTTTTGTACCTGTTGTTGACCTTGTTCCCTCAGATGGGGATACAGAGGCATTTGAGACTGATGAGTCTGCACTTACACCTAGATCACCTCAGACTAAGGTCCCTTTTTCTCAGACACGTCTCCGTAGGGCACAGAAGACTGTTAGACTTGAGCCACCTATGTCAGCATCCATGGAGGCACGTATTGCTGAGCATGCTGCCGCACTTACATCACCACTACCTGTATCATCTCCACCATTACTCCTACCATCACCACTCACTACTAGCCCTACTGATGCAGGAGCGCCATTGGGCTATAGGGCAACTGAGATTAGGATGAGAGCTTTACTTCCATCTACTTCCCACAGGACTGATATTCCCGAGGATGAGATGCCGCCTCGAAAGAGAGCTTGCTTTACTACTCCCGCTCCCGGTCTCGAGGTCGAGGAGAGTTCAGCAGCTGGTGCTGCGAGATAGCTAGGGCCTACTTTGGAGGCCGACATTATAAGAGACAAGGTCAAGGAAATGGGTTATGGGATTACCGACACTTGGGATGAGATATTTGAGGCCATGCTAGAGATAGCACTGACCACCTTGGAGGGGGTCAACCAGAGAGTGACAGAGCTTGCTACTACAGTTAGGCAGGAGACTGGGGAGTTCCAGGTGCGATTCGAGGATGCACAGGACGACCGGGCTTTTCTGAGAGCCCGAGTCAACACACTGTTTAGAGATAGGCGATTTCATCACCACAAAGTTATGCTTCTGGATAGAGAGGCGACATATGCTCGTAGGGCATGGACGGGTTCTGAGGACAGGAGTACAGCTATAGAGGCTCATGTCAGGACACTAGAGGCACAGGTTGCTACATTGATTGCTCAGACCACGTCACTTCAGACTCAGTTGACTACAACTAGAGGCTAGAGACCCAATGCCCCAGGATGAGCCAGCTAAGGCTGGTAGCAGCTCTTAGTCATGTATCATTTGTAGCTATCCTATATACCCTATTAAGTTTTATGGGTTACTCCCATCTAATAGGCTGTAGGGACTTTTGTTTGATCTTTTTAGCTATCATTGTATGGCATGTTAAGTATTATGGGTGATCCCCAGCTAGCATTGCCTTAGGACCATATTTTTCATTTTTGTATCTCATTGTACTAATCATATTGTAATCAGAACTATCATGTATGATTATCGATGTTGTTATGTATAGATGTTGATTTATTTATGTCATTGTTGATTTCACTTCAGTTGTATATTTCACTGTGGGTTGTGATCTCATTTTATTTAGTATGCATATGTCATGTTGCGTTTATGATTGTATGAAATCTAACGTGTATTATATTTCTTGTGATTTTGAAGAAAATGGCACCAAGGAAAAGAACCACAAGGGCATCACCAGCCACAACAACCACCCCAACCTCTACACTTGTCACTGATGCTCAACTTATGGCACTAATAGAGTGAGGCGTTGCTGCTGCGTTGGCGAAACGTGACGCTGACAGGAGCATAAATGGCAATGACAGCCATGATTCAGGAACTGGCAAAAGAAGACAAGTGTCTACTGTTCGTGAGTGCACCTACACTGATTTCCTAAAGTGCCAACCTCTGAATTTCAAAGGCACTAAATGGGTTGTCGGTCTGACCCAATGGTTAGAAAAGATGGAATCTATTTTCCAAATCAGCAAATGCGCTATCGCATATCAGGTCAAGTTTGCAACTTGTACTCTTCAAGGAAATGCCTTGACGTGGTGGAACTCCCACGTAAGGGATGCCGGACAGGATGTTGCATATGCAATGCCATGAAAAACTTTAAAAAAGATGATAACCGATAAATACTGCCCAAGGGGTGAGATCAAAAAGCCAAATACTGAATTATGGAACTTAAAGGTAAAAGGTACCGATGTGCTGAGTTACAACCAACGTTTTCAAGAGTTGACATTGATGTGCGATAAGATGTTTCCTGAGGAATCAGATGAAGTCGAAAGGTATGTCGGTGGTCTTCCCGACATGATTCATGGAAGTGTAAAGGCATCTAAGCCCAACATAATGCATGAGGCAATTGAGTTTGCAACTGAATTAATGGATCAAAAGATTCTCACTTTTGCTGAACGTCAAGCTAAAAAGAAGAGAAAGTTTGAGGACACTTCATGAAACAACCAAAACCAACAACAGCCATTCAAAAGGAACAATGTGGCACATGTTTATACTGCTGGGCCTGGTGAGAAGAAACCGTACGGAGGGTCTAAACCTCTGTGGCCCAAATGCAACTATCACCATGATGGGTCGTGTGCTCCCAAGTGCACTAACTGCAAAAGGATTGGCCATTTGGCCCGTGACTGTAAAAGCCGGCCTGTTTATGCCAATAATAACCAGAGAGCTCAAGGGACAAATCAAAGAGTTCTCACTTGCTTTGAGTGTGGAGCTCAGGGTTATTTTAGGAGTGATTGCCTAAAGCTAAGGGACAGAAATCAAGGAAATCAGAATGTAAATGGTAATAATGCTGTAGCAAGAGCCTATGTTGTGGGCACTGCCGGGACAAACCCAAACTCCAATGTTGTCACGGGTACGTTCCTCCTAAACAACCGTTATGCTTTGATTTTATTTGATACCAGTGCCGATAGAAGTTTCGTATCTACTACATTTAGTTCGTTGATTGATATCATCCCAACTACACTAGACAATGGTTATGATGTCGAGTTAGCTGACGGTAGAATAATTTAGGTAATACACTTATACGGGGTTGTACTTTGAATTTTCTAAATCATCCATTCAACATCGACTTAATGCCCGTAGAGATGGATAGTTTTGACGTCATTATTGGTATGGGCTGGTTATCTAAATATCATGCCGTAATCGCTTGTGATGAGAAACTCGTTTGTGTTCCCTTTGGAAACGAAATTTTAATTTTTCATGGTAACGGAAGCAACAATGGACACGAGTCTCGATTAAACATCATCTCGTGCACCAAAACACAAAAATATTTGCTGAAGGGATGTTCCATCTTTTTGGCACATGTTACCACGAAGAAGGCGGAAGACAAGTCGAAGGAGAAGCGACTCGAAGACGTACCAATAGTTCAAGACTTTCAAGAGGTATTTCCCGAGGACTTGTCGGGTATTCCACCAACCCGCCAAGTGGAATTTCAAATCGATTTAATAACTGGTGCTGCACCTGTGGCAGGAGCACCTTATCGATTAGCTCCGCCTGAGATGAAAGAATTGTTGGACCAACTGAAAGAACTTTCCGACAAAGGATTTATAAGACCTAGTTCCTCACATTGGGGAGCTCTAGTCTTGTTTGTCAAGAAGGATGGATCATTCCAGATGTGCATTGATTACCGAGAATTGAATAAGCTAACGGTGAAGAACCGTTATCTGCTTCTACGGATTGATGATTTGTTCGATCAACTTCAAGGATCGAGCGTCTACTCAAAAATCGACCTGAGATCGGGTTATCATCAACTAAGGGTTCGGGAAGAAGATATTCCGAATACCGCATTAAGAACTCGATATGGACATTGTGAATTTCAAGTTATGTCGTTTGGTTTGACTAACGCACCTGTTGTATTTATGGATCTCATGAATCAGGTGTACAAACCATATTTGGATAAATTCGTGATTATCTTTATTGACGATATTCTGATATACTCGAAGAGCAAGCAAGAGCATAAAGAGCATCTCAGGTTAATCTTAGAGTTGCTTAAGAAGGAGCAGTTGTATGCCAAATTCTCTAAATGCGAATTTTGGATTCCTAATGTACAGTTCCTTGGCCACGTGATTGACAGTCAGGGTATTCACATGGATCCCGCCAAGATCGAATCTATTAAAGATTGGGCATCTCCTAAGACTACAACAGAGATTTGTTAATTTTTAGGTCTTGCCGGTTATAACCGTAGATTCATTGAAGGTTTCTCAAAGATCGTCAAGTCAATGAACAAGCTTACTCAAAAGAAGGTCAAGTTTGATTGGGGTGACAAAGCAGAGAAAAGCACTTTTAACGATAAAGCAGAATTTGTGTAGTGCACAAATTCTTGCTTAATAGCCGAAGGAAGTGAAGACTTATCGTTTACTGTGATGCTTACGATCAAAGGGTTGGGCGTTGTGCTAATGCAAAGAGAAAAGGTAATTGCTTATGCATCACGACAACTAAAAATTCATGAGAAGAATTATACCACTCATGATTTGGAGTTAGACACGGTAGTGTTTGCTCTGAAGATCTTGAGGCACTATCTGTACGGGATAAAATTTACCGTGTTCACACCGATCACACAAGAGTTACAACATATCCTTGATAGAAGGACTTAAACATGAGGCAAAACGCCGTTGGTTGGAATTGCTCAGTGATTACGATTGTGAAATTCGTTATCACTCGGGGAAAGCAAATGTAGTGGCTGACACATTGAGCAGGAAAGAATGAAATAAGCCATTATGGGTTCGAGCCTTAGTTATGATTATTGGTTTGGACCTTCCCAAGCAAATTCTAGAGGCTCAGACTGAGGCAAGAAAACCAGAAAACCTCAAGTTTGAAGATGTGGGAGGTATGCTGATTAAAAATTCGAAAGACCCAGAAAAATCCAGAAGGAATGAAGATTGTAACGCATACAGACGAACAAAACTCCATCTTGCGATTTAATAATAGAAATTATGGTTCCATGCTATGGTGATCTGAGGACTTTGATTATGCATGAGTCTCACAAGATAAAATATTAGTTCATGAGCAGTTTTTGATAATTGTACCAAGACATTAAAGCAATTATTATAGGTTGCCTAAAAATGAAATCCAGCATTGCAACCTATTTTAGCAAGTGTTTGGCATTGTTTAAAATCAAAGCTTCTAACACCAAAAACCATCTGGCTTGTTGGTACAACCTGAGATTCCTCAATGGAAGTGGGACAATATCACCATGGATTTTGTCACCAAACTCCCAAGGACGCAAAGTGGAAATGATACCATATGGGTAATTTTAGACCGACTCACCAAGTCTGCACACTTTTTACCGAGGAAGGAAAATGACCCTATGGACAAACTAGCAAGACTGTACTTGAAAGAAGTAGTCACGAGACATGGAATACCAATCTCGATCATTTGTGACCGTGATCCTAGATTTACGTCTAATTTTTAGAGGTCATTTCAGAAGGCTATGGGTACTTAGTTGGATATGAGTATGGCATACCATCCGCAGACTGATGGGCAAAGCGAAAGGACCATTCAGACGTTAGAAGATATGTTACGCGCTTGCGTGATAGATTTTGGGAATGGTTGGGAAAAACACTTACCGCTGATTGAATTTTCATACAACAATAGTTATCATCCTAGTATTAAAGCTGCCCCCATTCGAGGCACTTTATAGTCGAAAGTGTCGATCACCTATTTGTTGGGTGATAGTAGTTTTTATATACTATAAAATATATAATAATATTCCAAAAGAGCAATTAAGAACTTTCCTAAAGTCTCCCTTAAGAAAAGCTCACTCTAAAAGATATATATAATATATAGTACGTATATTATATTTAACCGGGGAAGCTAATGATCACCCGGGGTCGTTTTTCAGACCAACGCGATTTGTCGAAAATTGAAAACTTGCTTTAGCTTGGATTATGATTTTGGAATGAGAGTTAAAGATTTTTTTGAGTATCTATAATACTAAATATAAAGCAACAATTAACATGGAAACATTAATAAGTAATTAAACATTAAACTATTAATCGGGTATCAAAATATAACGTCGCATAATAAGCAAATATACTATTTTTTTAAATCCTAAAATGCAAACTAAATTTTTGAACCTAATATTGACAAATAGAAAATTTTAAGAAAAGGTAGAAAAACATTGTTTTGATTATTTTGAATTTATTATGAATTAAAATTACTATTTTTAATCTAATTAAATCCTAAAATATTATCAAATTAAGTCCTAACAAATTAAGGAAAATGATTTTTTTTAAAACTTTAGAAGTTCTAAAAGTAACTTAGAAAAGTCAGTACATGAACACTATTTTTTAACTTATTTTTAAATCTAAAATCGCGTTATTGTATAAATATTAAATAAAGGCTTAAAATTGAAAATTAAAATCTTAAGAAAGTGTTGAAAATGATTTTTCTGAATGTAAACCTAAAGTTATTTAATCTAATGTTAAAAAATTTTTTTGTATTTTTATAAAACTTTTTTTATTTTTCTGTGATTTTTCGAAATTTAATCCTTAAAAGAATGATTAAAAATATCTACTAAATAGAAAAATATGAAAATTTCAAGGTTGGAAATCCTAAATGGCAACAAAGTTCAAAGGAGAAAATAGAAGGAGCCCCCTGTGTGTGTGTCTGATAAGCTAGGGAAAAAGCTATAAAGGCTACAGCTTTTAATAAAAAGCTAAAAGGAAAATGAGTATAAGAATTAAATAGAGAGATATGCTAACGGATGAGCTAATGAAGCATGGTGGTAAGTGTATTGCTGTTTATGTGTGCAAGATGGTCGCGGTTCAGGTTGGTATTACACCCTTTTTTCTTTTGCAACGATAAAAAGCTATAGAAACTTGATAGTATGCACGCATTTTTGAACATACTGTTATGAGAAGAGTAATAAATCTGAATTTCAAAAAGTAAGCTCTAAAAGAGCTTTATGAGATGCCGCTACAGAAGAAAACTTTTTAAAAGGCTAAACAATTATTACACGAATTTTTATACTTCGTACCTGACATCATTATAAGCTCAAATTTGAAAACAAAAGAGGTTCTGGATAGCTTATGATGTCTACAAGCTATTTTTAATAAGCTACTTAACTAAGAAACACTAAAAGCTAACTGAAAATTGATTAACCAGAGCAGCAAATAAGGAAAATAATTCAAAAAGTTTAAAAATGTGAAGAAAAGCTCAAATTCCTAAATAAGGCCAATTCCGAATCTGAGCTTAATGACGGACTCTAAAATACCTACTTATAAGCTTAATTATAATATCAAACTTAATCTTACTAAGCATTAAAACTATTATTTAAAAGCTATGTATAAGATACTTAATTATTTTTGGCTTTTTCAGGGTTTTTAATGAATTTTAAGAGCAAATGCAGATTAGAAATTAAGCTAGAAATGAAAAACAAGACTTAAACTAAATTTACCTATATCTAATGTATAAGCTTCTTAGATTTTAAAGTCTAAAAACTAATTAGGCTATTCCTAATTATGATCCAAAGACCACTGCAGTTTAAAACTGCAGTGGTTCTATCTGATGCAAAGGGCAAAGGAACACCCCGCGAAAATAAAAAAATACACTCCAAAATATCTTTGTAACAAATTGCTAGGTAACCTGTTGTGTTACTTATCGTGTACTAGAAGCATTAAATTGTAAATGTAAATGTAAACTATCACCAACAAGTTCCAAGCTCACAGAACGTACAATTAAATTTTAGCTAATTAATTGTTATGAACACAAACTCCTTCCTGGTGTCCTACAGTTAAGCTATATTAAGTCTCAAAATGATTTTAGCTTAATACTAATTCTAGCTAGTGCTAGATCAACAAGAATAAGCCCTAAAATGATTGCAAGCTAAAACTAAACCTCAAATCCTATTTAAAACTTGATTAAATGCAAGACTCTGACTATCTAAAAAGAAATCACCAATTAGTTTTGACTTTTGAAGGTCAAACAGGTTTAAACCAAACACCCCTTAATGCATTGACAGAATTTGATTGAGCTTATGAAATGAATACTAGCTTATAAAACTTTGATACCAGATAATACTTAGCTTAAAACAAGTTTAACAACATGATTAAACAACTGAATAAGCCAGGAATCTAAGATCTATACTATGCTAATGATATTTTTTTTTTGGTTTTTTATGATTTTTTAGACAAAATTTGAGAATCTAAGATCTATAACTAATGAGCTAAAAACAGATTAAGAACATTAACTAATAAGCACATAGAGATGATAAAAAGCACAAATAAGCAACTAGTTTAAGCAATTAAGCAAATCTATACTAATAAGCACTAATTGAACTAAATATTAAAGAACATAAGAAATTAACTGAAAACTTACTTTAAGCTTCAGCTAAACAGAAGCTAAGTTCAATTAAGCAGCTACAAGCTCTAGCTTACCCATAAGGATAAGCTAGTAAAGTCCATAGAAGCCCTTCCATGATAGGCTTCTCTTCCAAAAGCTTTAAAAGTCCAAAGTAGTTAAGGTTTATTCCTGATTTTAGATTTAAGGTGTAATTAAGGTATGTTTAAGCTCAATCATAAGCTTAAAGACTTATGAGAGCTATTGAGCTTATTATGAGCTTATGAGACAGAAACTTATCAATTGAAAAGGGAAGATGAGTAACAAAAGCTTATGACAGAATAAAACTTAATTTCATTAAAAAAAACTTGCTTACAATACTTGAAACGAAAATACAAAAGCTTAAAAGAAGTTACATAAACTACACTAAAAATTTAGCTAAAAATTAAAGAGCTAAAAAAAATTAGATGCTTGTGTGTGTGAAATGTGGGACTATTTATAGCCTCTTGGTGAACCTTCTAGCCTTCCCATTCTTTTAGACGCTCCTCTGCACCTTCACCCTTAGATCCTCTCAATCATTGTAGAGTTAATTTTGGCCATTGGATCATCTTGGGATCACACGGATTGACAAGCTGTCATTCCTTTGATGTGACGTCCTTGTGCTAGTTATGTGAGTGTTTCTGGTGTAAAAATTAACCTCCTCTTGTGCTTTCACTCATCCACGTGGCATAATTACTTGGCTTGACCAATGAGGAGCCTTGATATGACTGATTTATCCTTGCCATCCTGTTCTGGAACCCTTAAATTGTCGTTTGTACCCCTTAATTGACAATAGCCCTATGTTTTACCCTGGGTGGTGAATTGGCAGGGATGAGTGAATAGTAACCCACCTTGGCGCCCTTTTTCTAACTAAAACGGGTAAAAGAGATTTAAAATTTGGAGATATGGCAAAGTAAGTCCTTCTCATTGGTTTATGAAAGTTTAGGTGTAAAATGACTTTCAGAAATGGCAGAAAGGGTCCCTGGAGTTTAGTTATAAAAGGTAATGGGTTTTAGGATTTTGGGCCGGGTATGGGCTTTGGATCCGGGTAGGTTTTTTTATAGGTTTAGGGCCCATTAAGCCTTAGGGACCATTATTGTAACGTTTGAAAACTTGAGGGGCTGATTTGGAACTTTTTAGGGTTTTGTCTTTTTGTGGTTGACTTTTGTTGACCATAGTTGACTGAGGTTTGACTTTCTTGACTGCTTGACCACTTTTCTGGCTTTTTGTGCGCTCTTCCGTTCTCGTGTCCGTGTTTGCTCGTTTTTTACGGTTTTCTTATGATTTTTGTCTTATCCGTACCTGCATACACAAAACACAAAACAAGCATAACTTTGCCATTTTTAGTCTGTTTTGGGCTTAATTGGGCCTTTTTAGGTATAAACAGATATGTGTATTTTACACTTATCAAAATTCCCCAAACTAAACGATTGCGTGTCCTCACGCAATATTACATGCCTTATAACCAAATACCTCGAAACTTCCCCAAACTAAACCTTTGAAAAGTAGCAAAGATTTTTGTAGAAAGAGCTTAAGAGATCACAAGTTCTAAAACACCCGATTTCCCATTTTCAAAGATTTTATTTTATTTTATTTTATTATTTTTTTTTATGATTTTTCTTGATAGACTACCTAACTACCACTTGTGTTGACATAATGTAATGTTTTCATTACCTCATTGGTAACTTTAAGGATCATAGAACAAAAAGCACAATTAAGTGTCTAAAAGATAACTTCATCATTCCCGATTTTTCACTTTTCCCATACTAAGCTTAAAAATAAGATCACCGTTAAGTACGAGCTAAGATGCTAAGACTACTTATAATTACAACTTGTGAATTTCTCTTCCCGACATAAATCATATATTTAAGTGTGTGTGCTCAAATTAATTTAAACCATTAAATCCACATATTTAGATAGTTGAAATCCGACCAAGCTTTACACATGGGCCTTTTGGGCTAATATGTTAATCACTTAGTAAGATCACAACTCAAAGCAAACAAAAACCTCCTTAGCTAAGACATCGTTGGTTCACTTGCCCCATAAATGACTTTCTTCTCTAGCATCCCACCGTCATCG
Organism: Tanacetum coccineum; assembly: GCA_026074375.1. NCBI lineage: Eukaryota > Viridiplantae > Streptophyta > Magnoliopsida > Asterales > Asteraceae > Tanacetum > Tanacetum coccineum. The sequence continues at coordinate 18,113 of BQNB010060334.1, forward strand.
GGTAAGTGCTAAGGCTTTTGACACCCCATCCGGAGAATAATAATCGAGACGCATGAACTTCCGATGAAAAAGCCTTGTAGACTTTTGCAAACTTTGGTTCAAAAGAATACTTTGGTTTTTAGAAAAGGAAACTTTTACTATTTATTTTCTAATTTGCAACATTATTATTATCATTTACATTATTAGGCTAGGAATCGGTATCACTTTTCTTTCGACGACACATCGGCCACGCCTCCGACAAGAGTCCGTGTACTTATTATGATACCAACCCTAAATATACATCCTCCACCCTTTCTTTCGATGTCACATCGGGAGCGAACCGACAAATGCCCATGTACTTTATTGCGATGGAGTTTGTATATTATTATTAACACTAAGGATTTATAACTTGCATCCTTTTTATTCACCAACTATATTTTTTTCTTTTTCATCATTTTTTATTTATTTTAATACTACATTTTTTTATACACTTTTTTTTCAAATAGAAAAATTTCGTTTTAGAAAACCAAAGTATAAGCTTGAACAAAAATTCTTATTTATAAATGATGTTGACTTCATTCATAAAGCTTTTTCTCTAAATAAGTTGATTAGACTTTTAAGAGTAAAACTTTAATTTGTAAAAATTAAAGAGAACACGTATAATTAATCATTTTAAGAACTTCGGGGAAGAAAAACCACAAGTTATTCTTATAAGCCTTTAAGTTTTCCAAATAAACCTTATTTAGCATCCTAATTCGTAATCAACACTACCATCTCTTATTCTTTGTAATTTAAAATCTCTAATAAAGAAATTCACAAATACTTAGCCTAAAATCCAACTCGGCATATTTAAAATCTACTTGAGATTAGCACAAATCTTCATTTACTAATGATTTTAAGTCTAGCTTGTTTAAAGTCTACATGAAACTAGCACAAACTATCATCATTAATTGTTAAGGGAGAAAGCTAGAACTCAATACGTTCGATCGGGTCAAAAATTACTTCTTATTCTCACCAACGGAAAACCTACATTCGTGTCTTAACACTTATTATTATTTTTTTTTACTAAAATATATATTTTTTCATTTTTTCATTTTTTCCTACTAATAAAAACTTAAAAATTTAAAATTTTTGCTATTTTTTGTGGGAAAACGGGTACGTGAAAACAAAACAATAAGCAGGTAACATCAAATCGATAGATTCCCTCCCCAAACTAAAACGAAACATTGTCCTCAATGTTTAAGGCGGGTCTCTACGTAAATCTAAGCCGTTTATTAATTATGCAAAGATAAACGTGAATCGATAAGATGAAAGGATATCGGATCTCCCCAAACTAATTTCAAACAAAGGATAGGAAGCTCGAGTGAAACGGGACACAACACCGAACACGAGAGGCTTCAAAAATTGTTGGTTCAATCCTACAAAAATCACAACAAACAACAAACAACGAAAAATCGGAAGAAGCTAGCCTCAACACATCACAACACATTTGTTAGAAAATAGAAAGAAGAAAGAAAATGGATAAGCATGGGGTGAACTCCCACGAAGCGGCTTGTTTTTGTTCACCGAGTCGCAAGCTCGACTCGATCCCTGAATTTAATTGTCCTTAGGGAAAGTTTGGAGATCCGGGATAACCAACGGTGGCATATCCCCTCCATAGTAATGCTTAAGACGATGGCAGTTGACTTTGAAATTTGAACCATCGGGGTGAGACAATTTGGCTGTGCCATAAGGATAAACTTCGGTAATTGTGAAAGGACCGGACCATCGGGACTTGAGCTTTCCGGAGAAAATCTTTAATCGGGAGTTGAAAAGTAAGACTTGATCACCAACATTGAAGATTCGATTTTTGATCTTAGAGTCGTGAAGTTTCTTCGTCTTCTCCTTGTAGATTAATGAATTCTCATAAGCTTGATCTCGAAGCTCGTTAAGTTCATTAAGTTGGAGCTTTCGATGATCACCCGCGGTTTTGAGATCGAAATTGGCATGCTTAAGAGCCCAATATGCCTTGTGTTCTAGTTCAACTGGTAAATGACACGATTTTCCATAAACTAGCTTGTAGGGCGTGCATCCGATCGGAGTCTTGTAAGCGGTCCTAAATGCCCACAACGCATCGTCTAATTTGTCGGACCACGAGGCACGGTTTTCTCCTACCGTCCTTTCTAAGATTCTTTTAAGTCCACGATTCGTCACCTCGACTTGACCACTAGTTTGAGGGTGGTAAACGGTAGAAAGATGACGTGTGACTCCATATTTAGACATAACTTTGTCAAATTTGTCGTTACAGAAATGGGTTCCACGATCGCTTATGATAGCTCTCGGTGCACCGAATATGGAGAAAAGAGATTTCAAAATTTTGACAACTACTCTAGCATCGTTGGTGGGGAGCGCCTTGGCTTCAACCCATTAGGAAAGATAATCAACGGCTACAAGTATGTATTTGTTTCCTCTCGATGACGGAAAAGGTCCCATAAAATCATCATTAGGATCAAAATCGGCTTCAACAATTCCCCGTGGAATTGGAGCAATATGAGCAAGTTCACCGACGAACTCTCGAGGATTGGTGATCGATCTTAGCAGAATAAACAATCTAAAGTTATCATGGTTTATCAAAGATTCATACTAGGATCGGACTCAACATTATCACAATTAGGCATATCACTCGTATCGTCGGAAATACCCTCGAACTCACTTGGGATTGGGACAAGGTTCTCAATACTAGGAATAGTGTCAAGATGCTCGTCCCTCATACTTAGAGAGTTATCGGGCTCCTTGATTGCTAAGACGGGAGTAATTGTAAAAGAAAATTTCTTGAGATATTCTTGAGTTTGAATAGAATACTCATCGTCGTCATCAAAAGTAATAGAAAGCATGCGACGACGGGCAGCAGAATACCTTTCTTCATTGTAAGCTTGCTCCTTTTTTCGAACTTCGCTGCCCCATTCATTAAAATCTTGCTTAAGTTTTCGAATTCTAATCTCACAATCTCTCTCGTATTCTTCATCAATCTTCTCGCCTCGAAATCTTTTATAACCCAAATCATTCGTGATATCTTTAATTTTGTAATCAACCAATTGCTGTCATTGCACTCATTTCCTAGTTACCACATTATCCTCATTTTCTTTCTTCGATTCTGTTTTATTTCTTCAAGCTCTTCTTGTATTTTATCGAGGGCTTGTAGAAATCTTTGATGATCGACGGAGTCTTGCGGGGGTTGTAAGTTGGTAAAGACGGAGATTAGGATAATAGCAAGAATTTTGCTCACAATAATCTTCATTCATTGGTTGACATTGAAAAGTTTCATGAGGACCCCCGCAATTTGCACAACAAAGATATTGTTGAGAAGAACTTTGAGAATTTTGTGGAAAATAATTATCATTAAAGTTTTGATTGTAACACGGCTCCTGTTCATAGACAAACGGGAACTGTGGTGAACAATCATAACCATAATGAGCATTATTTCCACATAACTCACACAAGTAAGTCTCAAACTGGGGTTGTGGAGGGTAGGTGAGAACACTTGGAGAAACATTGAAAGAATGAGGTTTGGAATCATAAATGAATGAATTCTCATCTTCATAATTGCATGTAGGATGAACACTTGGCAAAATCTGTGGGAGCTCATTAATGGTTTGATTGCATTGTTCTGGATTAGAGATAATCGGAACTTTTGGTGGACAATTATAACCGTAATGAGCACCTTTCCCACAAAACTTGCAAATGCATTGTTGACAAAAAATTCCATCTAATGAATCACCGCACTCGTAATAACAATTTTGGTTAATAAGTGAAGGACCTTGCGAAGACTTTACACCGGGGTCTTGATTGACAAAGATTGGCTCTTGAAGAGCATTAATAACATTGGTATTGTCATCGGATGATTCGATAATAAAAAAATAAAAAAAAATAAGTATCTTGAGGTCTTGGAGATTCCATTTTCAACACAATATGTATGCAAATCTTCCTCGAATTTCTTTCGTAAAAGAGCACATCCATGACAATACGGACCATCAACCGGGGTTCCACACTTTGCACAACACGGGGAAGAGTCGGGTTCGGGAACAAGAATCTTGTTTTCAAGACTTCCTATTGAACAACGTTCTCTAGTGTACAAACTTCCACAAGACGAGCATTCTTTAATTGCGTAAAAGGGATTCAAACGATGAGACGCCATAAAGAATTAAAACAATAAAGAAGGATGTGAAAAGAATTAAATGAAAAAGAGGTTTAAGAAGATTATTTTTGGTTTTACGATTTTTTTTAAACAACATATTTTATTTACGGAACAAAACGGGAGAGACAACTTAAACCAAATAAATCAAACTTACTTCACGGTAGCTCTTAAAAATTGCTTCTTAAGGTGAGCCGTATTTCGTAAGTGACACAAATGGCAAGTTTTTGAATATTTTTTCGATTGGGAACTTTGCAAGTTCTCCGGAACTTTTTATGATATACCCCGATTGAGAGTATTATATGTTGGTTTCGTTTACCACACTTTGTGTATTTTTTTTTCATTTTTAAGGACAATTTTTTTTATTTTTGATTTTTTTATATGATAACTATACTAAATGAAAGAATATTTCTTTACTTTTTTATATTTTTTAAATTTTTTTTTTTTGGTTTTTTTATTTTTATAACAAAAATATAACTTTCGTAAACGAAAGGGGGGGGGGTGGGGGGGGGGGGGGGGGGGGGGGGGGTTTCTTCAAATCAAAATCAACTAACGTAAACGAAGAAACTTTAACACAAGTCTCCGGCAATCGGCGCCAAAAATTTTGATTGTAGTATTTTACTTATATATAAATTATAACTATATTCCAAAAGAAGCAATTAAGAACTTTCCAAAGTCTCCTTTACGGAAAATTCCACTTAAAAGATATCTTATATAATATAATAGATTAACGTATTAAAACCGGGATGTATGCTTTCTTGCTTCTCCAAGGTCGTTTCCCAACGACTGTTGAAATTGAAAACCCGCCTTAGTTTGGATTATGATTTGAAGGGAGAAAAGTATTTTGTGATTATCTTGATACTTAATTATAAGCAACAATAGATTAAGCACACCAAAAGCAATTAACACTTAAACAACGTTAACGGGAACAAATTTAAACGCGACAATAAGCAAGTATAGATAATTTTAAACTCTAAAATTGCAAAATAAAATTTCTAAACTAAATAAGACTAATAATAATTTTAAGAAATGAAAAAAAAAAAATTTTGTTTATTTTTGAATTTATTATGAATAAAATGAATTTAATATAATTAAATTCTTAGAAAATAGCAAATAAAGTACTAAAAATTAAGTAAAAATGATTTTTAACTTTGAAAAGTCTTAAAATAACATAAAACTCAGAAAACTATTTTTAACCTATTTTTTAAAATTAAAATCCTTTTTTAAAATTAAAAATAAAGCTTTAAATGAAAATAAAATTAAAGTGTTTGAAAATGATTTTTCTGAATGTAAACCTAAAAGTATTTAATCTAATGCTAAAAAATATTTTTTTGTATTTTTATAAAACTTTTTTTCTATTTTTTTATTTATTTTCGAACTTTAAAACCTTAGAAATATGATTAAAAATAATCTACTTTATGGAAAATTATCAAAATATCAGGGAAAATCTAAAAAGTTATAAAGATGAAAAGGAAAACATAAGAAGAAGCTCACAAACTTAACAATAAGCCGGAAAAAGCTAATATAAGCTACGGCTTATAATGAAAAAGGAAAAGAAATACATGTATAAGAATTAAATAGGAGGAGAAGTGAATGGATGAGCTATTGTAGCATATTGGTTAACACGTTGGGTTTGTGTGCTTGAGGTCACGGGTTCAAGGTTGGTATACACCCCTTTTTGCACTTTTTTTATTTTTGAAAACCAAAAGCTTAAAGCTGTTAACGACAAGTTTTTGAACACTTTTAATAGAAGATGCTTAGGCTGAAAGTCAAAGATAATCAAAGGCTTAAGAATATGCTGTTTACAGAAAGTTGGGTTTTGAAGCCAAATTACTAGTTGTGCACATAATGAACCACAGCCCTCAAAATTAGGCGCAGATTTCAAAATAAAAGCTGGTTATAGAAGCTTTTGAGTGCTGAAACTAAATTTAACAAGCTCTTTAGCTAAAAATTACCTTGAAGTAAACTAAATTTTTAAGATTAAAAAGATAACTCAGTTTTATTTCCAAAAAGCACTTAAGCTAGAAAACTTATTAAGCTAAACCTAACCTTAAGCTTTTGAAAACAAGTCTAATTACACTTAAGCTATAGAACTGAATCATAAAAACTTATATTAGGAGTTAGAAATTCAAATTAAAAAACTAGGATCTTAAGTATACTATTTTTGATCTTTTTAGATTTTTTTATGACTTTTAATGCTAAATGTACCTAAGTGATTAAGCTAGAAAATTAGAAACAAGACTTAATCTATCTTAAACTATTTCTAATCTATAAGCTAGCTGAAATTGAGATCCTAAATCCTACATTTACTAACCTAAATGAAACTAGAAAAGTCAGCAGTAGCAACCTAAGTTACTACTGCTGATGCAATATGCAAAAGCACAAATTCACTAATGCAGGTGAATATTTGGTCAAGCCTGCATAACACACTCTATTTGAGTGTGTTTGAACACAATGCAACCACTTACCAAGCTTAAGAGGCTTGGATCAAAATTTAAGCAAGCAAAGAAAAGTGAAGAAGTCCCCTGGTGCAGGAACACTCCAAAGTGAGCTTGAACTTTTTAATTTTTAAAATCTAACTTGAGAAAACAACTAAACTATCCATTTTAGACTAAATCAAAGCTATATAAAAAACTTTTATCAAATCATTTTGACTTTAGGAGGTCAAAGCACACTATTCCAAACACCCCTTTATACATGACAGATTTATTTTAAACTAGCAAATTTGAAATCTATTGAACTTAATTTGATTACCAGATAACAATTATCTTAAAACAAGCTTAACAAACAATCCTAAGCATTCAATAAGCCATTAACAATAAGCTATACTAATTTAAGTTAATATTTTTGGTTTTTATGATTTTTATGACAGAATGAAGAAAACCTATGATCTAATATTCTATAGCTAAAAACAGATTTCAAGACAGGATTAATAAGCACAAGTGGACAATAATAAGCACAAATAAGCTAATCAATAAGCAGGTTAAGCAAGTAAGCAATTTAAGCTAGGAAAATTAAGACAAAAACAATAAATGGAAACTTACAGGAAACCTTAGCTTAACAAAGGTTATAAAAGCTCAATTGAGCATCTACAAGCTCTGGCTTATCCTAAGATAAGCCAGTATAAGTCCATATGAGTTCTTCCCTTTTAAACTCATCTTCCAAATGTCACAGTTCAATAGCATAGGTAATTAAGCTTGTTTTAGAGTTTAAGTAGATTAAATGAACAAATGAGCTCTATCACAAGCTTAGAGACTTGTGAGAGCTTATAAGAGCTTATTGAAAGCTTGAATGAACAAACGGGTATAAAAGATAATGAAGTGAAATTCAACTTTATTTATTACTTGAAATGAGGTGATTACATGTTGGAAATGGAAACTGACTGAAAACTAAGAGATTACAATATTTAAAAGCTAATCTAACATTATTCTATAAGCTAAGAAAAATACACCCTCTACTGTGTGAAAAATGGGGGTTTATATAGGAGTGAGAGGAGGTAAAGTGAGAAGAGGTGTGTCATCACATTATCTTCAAGCCGTTGGATGATTTACCAATCATTGGTGAGTGAATTTAAACCCTTTGATCATCTGTAGTCACACGGATCACCAATTCACCCCCCCCCCCCCCCCCCCCCCCCCCCCCCCCCCCCCCCCCCCCCCCCCCCCCCCCCCCCCCCCCCCCCCCCCCCCCCCCCCCCCCCCCCAATAAGGGAGTGACAAGTGGCATAGGAGGAGCGTGTATGAGGGTTGTTAGCTCTAACAGCTTAGGTTTAACCTTGCTTAATCCTGGTTTGATCTTTAATTTGATTAAGGTTAACGATTTGGGCGCGTTTTTGATTTTTGGGGTGAAAGTAAAATGGCGGGAAGATTAGTTAGGGTTGTTAGTTGGGTGTAGATGGGGGTTGACCGAGGGTAAAGGGTTTGTTTGACTTGGGTTTATTAAAAAGAGATTGGGCCATGTCGTTTGGTTTTGGGCCAGGTTAACGGGCTGTTTGTTTATTTGGTTAAAGAAAGATAACGCCCGTTATCTAAAAGATAACGGGGTTAGGGTTTTTGGATTATTTTTGTAAATTGGAATTAACTTTAAGGGTTATTTTGGGATTTTATGGATTTTGTCTTCTAGTGATTGACCAAAGGTTAACCAAGTGTTGACTACTTGTTTGACTTTTTGAATTTGGCTTTCGGCTCTTGTACGCTCTTCCGTTATCGTGTCCGTTTTTTGACAGTTTACTTGTGAGTTTTGCTATATCCGTACCTACACACACAAAACACAAAAATAAGCATACCTTTTCCATTTTTAGTTTGTTTTGGGCTTAATTGGGCTTTTTTAGGTATAAACGGATATGTGTATTTCACACTAAATGGGTTGTCGGTGTGACCCAATGGTTAGAAAAGATGGAATCTATTTTCCAAATCAGCAAATGCGCTATCGCATATCAGGTCAAGTTTGCAACTTGTACTCTTCAAGGAAATGCCTTGACGTGGTGGAACTCCCACGTAATGGATGCCGGACAGGATGTTGCATATGTAATGCCATGAAAAACTTTAAAAAATATGATAACCGATAAATACTGCCCAAGGGGTGAGATCAAAAAGCCAAATACTGAATTATGAAACTTAAAGGTAAAAGGTACCGATGTGCTGAGTTACAACCAATGTTTTCAAGAGTTGACATTGATGTGCGATATGATGTTTCCTGAGGAATCAGATGAAGTCGAAAGGTATGTCGGTGGTCTTCCCGACATGATTCATGGAAGTGTAAAGGCATCTAAGCCCAACATAATGCATGAGGCAATTGAGTTTGCAACTGAATTAATGGATCAAAAGATTCTCACCCGTGTCACACCCGTCAAGGCGGAAACACGAGGCGTAAACAAGAATGGATATCATCACAACACATGGTGTCTATATAGAGAATACTAAAATGAAAACTAAAGTAAAGCAAAGACACAAAGTGTCATAACAATACCTAAAACCTAATGGTGTCTTTATTAATGAGAAAGAGTCTCGTCAATAAATGACATGCAAAACATAATCCAAACAATTCATGCAAACGTAATTATTCAAAACATAACGCATAAATAAACTCCAAGCATCCTACAGTCTCTTCTAGCCACTTCGCTCTATCTTAGCACCATTAAGCTCACCTGAAAATGATGCTTAAAACGTCAACATAAAGTTGAGCGAGAATCATAGGTTTACGACAAACAACAAAATCCAAAACAAACTTTTAATTAGTTGCTTCAATTACCAAAACAATTCATGAAAACAAGTGACAACAACGGGACGGAACATGCCCACGATCCATAAGTACACCAAAACAATAAGGTAGGTGTACCTCGCCGCTCCACTAATAGTCATAGAAAAGAATACAAATCCCAATTCCATACTCTTGGTACCGAAGTCACAATATTACAAGGAGTTGATCACCTCCAAGGATCTTACCCACAAAGTAGGCGAAGTCACATCTCATAACACTGGGTAGGAACGTTACCCCCGATCCAAATCTCACAACATAACAACATCAACAAGACAAGACAAGACAAGCAAAACAAAACAAGACAAGACAAGACAGAAAAAACAAGCATCATTCTCACCCTAAAATAACATGAGAAAAATGGGCTATGAAACTCACCTTTGCTTAGCTTTCCAAAATATTCCAACAATAAGCTTCACAAACAACTAGCACAAATCTATACAACAAAATAACTCGTGTTACATGCTACTAAGCCAAAAGCTTAATGCAAACACTTAACACTCCATATGATGGATGTCGTAAGGTGTTTTAGTTACGCCTCATGGGTACCCCCAACACCATGCCGACATTAACCAATATTCCGTTTACACATAATATCAAAGTCTAACAATATTACCCGAAAGAACGCAGAATTTTGACGAAACGACTTAACGAACTCAAAAACCTCAACTTACTGAGACCTCCATAATTCAACCAAAAATCACCTATTTTCATTTATGGATTATATTAACTACCTTATTATTCCCAGAGCCATTTACATGCACAAGTTCTTCCTAAGAACATCAAACTTCCAAACAGAGCGCGCGAGACGAGAGCTGCGATAGCGTCGAGGAGTGCGCGCGACGGAGAGCCGCGCGCGTCGCGATGCGCCGCGAGACGAGCGCGCGCATACTTAGCCAACATCCAGGGCTGTGGCAGCCGCGAGGAATTGATATTGGGAAGTGGTATCTCGAGGCGGACACAGTGAGAGACAAGTGAGGCTAGAGAGCTAACGGAGGGGGTGTGCTACATAGTGCGAAGTATATCAAGACACTACACTCACAAAATAGGAGAGGCTCTCTCTATCTATCTACACATAACAAACCATCACGTACAAGACATCTGACCACTACAGTCACAACCATTACGACACGCCTATGACTAGATCTGTCACACACCAGCCATTATAGTGAGCGCCTACACCGCACTAGCTATCCTCTCTAGCACACACACCGAAACTCTTGACATCTCTTGACTATCTTCCGCGCCATCCAATACATAAAACCGATTACAGAAGTGCGTCATCTCACGACTTTAAACGCGAAACTATCCTAGACAAACTATCAACAGATACTGACTCATATACAGGACTAGATATACAAATTGGTACTCTGGACTACGGAGTTATTGTCTTGAGTAATATGAACTCTATACATTGGACAGGTTGTGAAACTATTGAATTATACGAGTATTACTTTGATGAACTGTATCTTCATCTCTCAGCTGTCACGCGACAACTCTAGTAATGACCTTAGTATGAGAGACACACTAGTATGATAGTGGTTAAGAGAGGGTCATGTTTATTTTTGTGGGTGTGTCTCATACTCATGATAGTGTTGCAGATGATCACATGAGAGTTGCGACAGCAGAGCGTCCTGAGCGAGAAGAGTGTTAGGAGTTGTTATTAGATGGTGTGGGAAGTTTGTGTTGTGTGTGAGTGTAGTGTGAGATAGGGAGTGGGTGGTGGGGGTTGTGTGGGTATGGGGTGTGGTTTTTAGTGTGAGTGTGGGGTGGGTGGTGGGTGGGGGGGTTTGGTGGGTGTGTGAGTGTAGAGTGTGGTGTGTTGTTGGGGGTGGGGGGGGTTTTGGGGATGGATATAGTGTTGTTTTTTGATATTTATATTGGGGTATACTTGTGGGGGGAGTGGGGATGTGTAGTTGTATGGAATGGGGTTGTTGGTTTTGAGTTGAGGTGTTATTTGTTTTTGGTCCTTTTTAAAATTTACTTTTTTCCTCTAAAAATTCATTTTATACTATTCCATAATAAAAAAACATTTAAAACAATATCTAAGATAGCTAAGTCTCTTACTATCTTGACTCAGAAGTGTAAGACTTTCGATTGGGGTAAGGAACATGAATTGGCATTTCAAACCTTAAAGGATAAGTTGTGTAATGCGCCTGTTCTAGTTCTCCCCGATGGACCGAAAGACTTCAAGGTATATTATGATGCGTCCGAGATAGGACTAGGCTGTGTGTTAATGTAAAGAGGTAAGATGATCTCCTACGCGTCTAGAAAGTTAAAAATTCATGAGATGAATTATACGGCCCATGATTTAGAATTGGGAGCAGTTGTGCTCGCCCTTAAAATTTAGAGACATTATATGTATGGGACAAATAGTGTCATCTATATAGATTATAAGAGTCTCCAGCATATCTTTAGTCAGAAAGAGTTGAATATGCGACAACGTCGCTGGATAGAGTTGTTTAGTGATTATGATTGTGAAATTCGCTACCATCCTGGTAAGGTGAATGTGGTGGTTGATGCCCTAAGGAGGAAGGAAAGAGTAAAGCCTAAGAGATTTAGAGCTATGAATATGACCCTTCAGTCGAGTATTAAGGATCCTTCAGTCGAGTATTAAGGATAGGATACTAGCGGCTCAGAAGGAGGCTGTGGATGAGTCTGCGGGATTGCAGAAAGGTTTAGATAAGATGATAGAACAGAGAAGTGATGGGACTTTGTACTACCTGGATCGAATATGGGTACCTTTGAAGGGTGATGTAAGAACCCTAATAATGGATGAAGACCATAAGTTAAAGTACTCTGTACACCCAGGAGCTGATAAGATGTATTACGATTTGAGAGATAGGTATTGGTGGTCTGGAATGAAAAAGAACATAGCTGAGTATGTTAGTAGGTGTTTGACTTGTTTAAAGGTTAAGGCTAAGCATCAAAGGCCATCTGGCTTGCTCCAGCAACCTGAGATCCCCGTATGGAAATAGGAAGGAATAGCTATGGATTTTGTGACTAAGTTGCCTAGGACTAGTAGTGGGCATGACATAATCTGGGTCATTGTGGACCGATTAACTAAGTCTGCTCATTTTCTACCTATGTGTGAGGATTATAAGTTGGATAGATTGGCTAGATTGTATTTAAATGAGATAGTTGCTAGACATGGTGTGCCGATCTTGATCATATCGGATCGTGATAGTCGTTTCACATTAAGGTTTTGCAGTCAATGCAAGAAGCATTAGGAACTCGGTTAGACATGAGTATGGCTTATCACCCTCAGACCGATGGTCAGAGTGAGCATACTATTCAGACTATGGAAGACATGCTTAGAGTGTGCATCTTGGACTTTGAAGGAAGTTGGGATGTTCATCTTCCATTGGTAGAGTTTTCGTATAACAATAGTTATCATTCTAGTGTGAGATGTACTCCGTTTGAGGCATTGTATGGTAGAAAGTATCGTTCACCAATTATTTAGGCTGAAGTTGAAGAAGGTCAGTTGATAAGACCTGAGTTAGTACAAGAGACTACTGAGAAGATCTCACAAATTAAGGATAGACTTAAGGCTGCGCGTGTTCGCCAGAAAAGTTATGCTGATAAGAGGAGGAAGCCTCTAGAGTTTAGTGTAGGTGACTATGTCTTGCTCAAAGTGTTGCCTTATAAAGGTGTAGTATGCTTTGGGAAGAAAGGGAAGTTAGCACCTAGATTTGTTGGACCTTTTGAGATTATTGAAAAGGTAGGCCCTATAGCCTATCGGTTAGATTTGCTTGAGGAATTGAATGGTGTTCATGACACATTCCACGTGTCGAACCTTAAGAAGTGTTTGGCCGATCCAACACTGCAAGTGCCTTTGGATGAGATTCGAGTTTATGCTAAGTTGAATTATATGGAAGAGCCGGTGGAAATTTTGGAAAGAGAGTTTAAGAAGCTGAAGCGTAGTAGGATTACCATCGTCAAGGTTCGATGGAATTCAAAACATGGCCTTGAATTCACGTGGGAACGTGAAGATCAGATGAAATTGAAGTACCCGCATTTGTTTAGTGATGTTAGTAGTTGAATTTTGGGGACGAAATTCTTTTACAGGGGTAAAATGTAACCTTTGCCCTTTTTGTGTTTTGAATATTTCATTTATCGTCCTTTGACTATTTGACTTTTGTCAGTTTATTCAAATTTTGTATTGTGTTGACGGTGATGATTTTTATGAGAACTATAGGGAATTATGGTTTATTGATCGTGTCACTGTGTGGTGTATATTTAAGATGTTTCAAGTTTTAAATTTATATTTTGCCGACTTAACCAAAAATAACATTTTAACGGGCAGTATACCCGGTCAGTGGTAGATTCGTGGTAAGTAGGGTGTCGAACACTTGAAGCGAGGTTTAATCTCTTAATTTATTTATATTTTGGTTATCTATATGTTAATTCTAATCTAAGTCAAACCTATACTAAACCTATGTTAAATCTAATCCTAATTCTAACAGGTAAAAGGGGGGTGTCAGCCTAAGAGACTGGCATAGGTTGGTCGGTGACTATAATCAATTCAAGACACTTTAACCCATGCAAGCTAATTAACAGAAGATAAAAGAGCGATCGAGCCTTATATAAGAAAACTGTATTAACCATTATTAATCCGATTAGAACATTGGTTTGTTTATTTAGTGCAATGATTTCTTCTCTCGAGGTGGCATATCATTCTTAAGACTTAGGCGGGACATCTTCCTAAGACCTAGACACATTAATTCTGTCACAATTAAAGCATCCGCATAAAGCATCCTTATTTGCTTATTATAATCTATCTTAGGGATTAAAGCAATGGTGATCTTGTTAAACCCTAGCGCATAGAGACTTTACCCACTTACTACTTAATGGTAATTTATACACTAGTAGTCCATTTGTCCAACTATCTAATGGAATCAGTACGTTATTTGTTGAATTATCTAGGTTCACCTTCTATTTAACACGTTCAATAAACCATTAGCAATATCCAATTAACTAGGTAAGCCCGAAGCATATCCTAGACACAGATTTAGAAGGACAATACTTGTGATCCTATGATTCTAGATGTATAAATCACTATATGGAGAGGCAATCTTGGGACTTGGATTTACTTGGTCCGTATCACTAGATCAAGTTGAATGAGGAGGTCGCATACAAAAGCACGTAAACAAAAGGATTCATGTGTTAAATATTTAAGAAGCATTCAATGGATAAATCAAGAAATCGAGATAAACAATACAAACATTCAAATCTTCATAATAATGGCTAATACCCGAAGGTATTAGCCTTCAAACGTCATAATAAATACAAGAGCAATTATTTAGCCAAGGTAAACTAACCGAGTTAACGAATGATACCAAAAACTGAACGATTACTAAAGCATATGGAATTACACGTTGTCTTCTATGGAATTGATAATGTTGCTTGAACTCTTATGCTCTTTTTTCCTCTGAAAATCGACTTTTGTGGTTTAGGTATCGAGAATATGATTTAGCACACTTAAAACTCATTTTTGAGTTTTGTATTTATAGGTTGGAAGTCGGTTATACGGGTATTTTAGATGGGATTTTTAGAGTAGGGACCACGTTTGATTGATTATCTTCCAGAAAGAATATTCACATACTATATTTCCAATACGGCGTATTGGTCTTCTCTGGATACGGCGTATTGATCTTCTTTCCTTTGTGGTCTTTGGTGAGTGCAGGCACGGATACGCCGTATCTTCCTTGATGGATACGGCGTATTGGTCTTCAGAATAGTAATCTTCAAAATATCTTCGTTTAAGCTCCAGAATGCGCGCCTTTTGCTAATATTCACCAAGTACTCCATAATTACTGCAATTCTCAAATATAAACGATTAAGTAACAATTCTTTGCAATAATTATACAAAATAGGTTAATTACATGGGATAAATGATGCTATAAAATAGACGTTATTTGATGTCATCAAATATCCCCCCACTTGAATCCTACTTGTCCTCAAGTAGCCTTTAGAAGTTTATAAAAATGTATCCCTAAGGATATTTTCCGTTAAAGCATTTATTTGATCTATTACAAGTACACAACCAAACACCTCACGAAATAGGAAGATGAAAACACTCAAATCACTCAACTAATCTATGTGGTAACATGTAACTAATTCGCTCAATTGCTCGGTCGTGACGAGTATTCTATCATAAGCTTGGCAAGGATACACATCTCCACCGCTAAAGCTAAGGAGTAACAAGTTTATAAAGGTAAATATGGGTTTATATGAGAAGGCTTAGGGTTGATTACTCTAACTAATCTTTATCGATACCAATATTCCAGGAGGGCAACAAAGACCACACATACACACCCGTAACGACGGGATAGACACATGTGACTGCTCACTCCCACCTTGAATAAGCTAAAGAGTAGGAATAGTAGAGTAATATAGGGTATGGATCTTCTAACTTTCACCAATAGTAATAAACCAACAAGGCAGCTGAGACATGCATACATGGCTATAACGACGGAATAGACATGCACGCTCGATCACATCCTCATTCGCGTAGAACCCATGGTTAATGATTAGGAAAAGGAATTAAATTGTTGTTAAATAAAAATTACGAAACAAATAGATTAAGTCTAAAATACAAGTTGCTAGACACTTTTTCCCGACCGTTACCATGATAAAGACACAACTATTTACAACGTCTTGATCATAGATCAAAAACAACAACCTAAGTTGGCATTCCCATAACGGTCAACTTCCCAAACATCCCACACTTTATATACTTTACAAGGCAAGTGGCGATATCTTCCACTTTATACAATACTCTACGTCGATTTGTATCAACGAATAATCGATCCTTCGTGTAATTCCTTCGGTAGTTGCGAAACGATTATCTTCAAACTTTCCTTCTCTTCTTTTGTTGCGATTTTTCTAATTTTTTTGATTTTTTTTACTAACACTATACTACGAAACTCGGTGTAATTTCACCATCTTCACGATCATAATAATTCCGGATAATTCCTTCGATAATTCTTTGTTCTTCGGACGTACCATTAATTGCGATGGTAGTAAAAATACATGAGTTTTGACTATAATATACATTTCCATTTGCGATGTGCAAATTTCTTCCAACCGTACCAAAGATAGAAAATTTTGACACAAGACTCTGGGAAGACAGACTCTATACTTTAATCAAGTAACAACTGTAAAATAAACTTAATCTAACAGGGTAGGCTAAGGTGTAAAGGTGTAACGAAACAAATAATTGGTGTAGTTTCTAAAGGATTGGCTCTACGGGTTGTTCTAGAGGTATCTTACTCTTAAAGTGAGAGTAAACAAAGGGTTTATATGGGGGTTAACTAACCAGTGTAGTTAGTTAATAAGCAACATGTAAAGGCGATTTGGGTGTAATCCTAAAATTTATCAATTTAAACAAGTTACTCCATCTAAATCCATTAGCCACTTATCATGTGGTCCTCGAATGATATACCAAGCCAAGTTCTAAAGTCTACAACATCACCGGCACACTCATATTTTATGGAATTTGGGTAAACATTTGGAAACGGATAGGTTAAATCCTCACAATATCTAACAAGGGTTATTGTGTGCGGGTTATGTATCAAGTAATTTCACAAAAGTATGCTTGAAAAAAATTTAAATTTGAGCATAATTTAAGCATTTTAGTGTGAAAAATAAGACAAGTAAACATTCTAATTCCATCCCCCCACTTGAATTATACAACGTCCTCGTTGTATAGATAAAACATTAAATACGGGAATTAAAAAGAATTAGAATAAGAAACTCCCCTGATATTTGCTCGGTAGATTCTCCATGTTGAGTTTATTAGCAAGACTCCAACACTTTCCAGATTTCCAGATTGTAGATCCTTCACCGACATTCGTCGATATTTCTTTTCACGAGGTCCTGCATAAAATATAAGAAAAAAATTGTAATTTACCTATCTTGGGGTACCAACAGTTAATTTAAACAAAACAAACACATTAAATATGATCGATTTTGGTGAATATCGCCTGTATCATGTGCATGAATACGCCGTATGACATAACTTACAATAATTTTTAAAGTGCCACAAAAATGTAAAAGAACTGATAACCTCGAGACAATCAAATACGCAGTATGGTATGGAGTGGAATACGCCGTAATGATGACTGAGGAAGACAGACTCGATAAAATTAAATAACAATTCGGGTTGTCTCTCGGGAAGCACTTTTGTTTACAACGAAGTCTTTAAGTTAGACTTTTCTTCAGCTTCTCTTTTCATTCCATCTCATGCACGATAATGTGCCCGCGTATGAGCCATTCTTCCATCTTTGCATCTCGAATGTAATCGGGTCCTAAGCTCAATACTCCTTTGTAGAACCCCTTTAACTTTTGGTATGTATGCGAGATTCCATTCATCTCATCTTTCTCACTTACCTTCAGTAATGGTGGGATTTTGTTGCATTGCTCAATAGTATGGTGTTTGAACCTCGGATGTGATCGCACCATTTGATAAGTTACTTCATCATCACCATTGTAAATGGTAATTATCCCTTCAAACCGTTTTGTTTTAATTCCAACTTCTCTTAAAAATGGTTTGCCAAAAATAACATCACCCATTCCTTCATCACGATAAGCATGCATATTTTCTAAAACTGCAAAATCCGTCACAACAGAACAGGTTCCAACAAAAATAGGCACATTCATTAAAGCTCCTACGACATTATTCCCTTTGTACACCATTGATGACATCAAATAACGTCACTTTATTATATCATTTATCCCATCTGTTTTGCCCACTTTTATATAATTATTGCATTATTTGGTACTTATTTGCTTTAAAGTTGATAAATGCAGTAATTCAAGAGTGTTTTGTGAAGACAAGCTAAAAGGCGCATAATTTGGAGCTAAAACGATGATATTTGAAGATTGCTTAAATTTTACCAATATGTCGTATCCAACTAAAGAGATACGGCGTATCAGCGCCAAGACTTCACAAGAAAACGCGTTTTACCAATTCCCAATACGACGTATCCATGTTGTCTACATATGCCGTATCCATGAAGATAACTATTCGAAGATACAGTAAATCAAGTAAATTGGGAATGATATCAAAGATTTATTATGAACATAGCGCGCACTCTAAGGAATCCAGCCCAATACACCGTATTGACCTTGCCAGATACGGCGTATCGAGTCTTTTTCAGACACTATAAATAGAAGACTCAAAAACGAGTTTTCAGTGTGCAATATCATATTCCTTATACCATACTCATTAAAGACGAATTTTAGAAGAGAAGATCAGCCACAAAGGTCAAGCATTGATCACGAATCCATAGAAGACATCGTGTAATTTTTACTCTCTTAATCGTTCGATCTTCATTGTTTGATTACACTTGTATAATTACAATGGTTGTGGGCTAATACCCTCGGGAATTAGCCATCTTAATGAAAGTTCAATGTTTGGTTTGTTTTAAAATCAATTTCTTAATT
>BQNB010060335.1:0-36968 GCA_026074375.1 Tanacetum coccineum
ACAAGTTGCAATATCATCTTCTGAGCAATGGATCAAGAAAATACAGAAGGACTGCTGAACTACTTGCAGAGCTGAATGAGGTACAAAAAAAAATAAAGACCTTCTTGAAGAGCTTTCTAAAACCACCATGAAAAGGGATTCAGCAGTATCTGCCAAGAGTGAACCTATCTCGCGCCTCAAACAGTTGTCTACTTTTTACCTAGAGGAAAGGAATAGTCTAATTCCTGACATAATAAAGTTGAAATCTTATTTAGGCAAACTACGGTCAGGATTCAGCAAAATCTACAATCTGCTCGATGATGTTTTGCCCAACGACTTTGACAAGAACATAATAAATGGTTCAATGTGAATTAGGATTGTAATGAGCTAAATTATTAATAGTTGTAGTTTTGCATTATATATAGATTGGAAGATTTACATTATATGGATTGGAAGATCTTTTGCATTAATAACACCATCAATATGGTAAAGAGAAACTCTTTTATATTGTCTTCTATAGTTTTCATAACATAGAATAGGAATCTGACTCTGATAAAAATAATGACACAAAATAAAATCAACTAAAAATTTACATTCACGATGCACATAATATTTCTGTAGACAAACACTCCGCCGCCCTGTTTGCTTAAATTTTTAGTCATGTTATACACCTCACTTTGAAAGACACTATGGTAATATACAATTTTTCTAAAAAATCGTTGTATATAAAATGCGCCGTAGCGAAGCGCGGGTATCGATTACTTGTTTATTTTCATTTGTGGATTGTTCGTTTATAAAACTAATATTTTTACATAGTTTTCTAATTATTCATGCATAATTATGCCCAGTAGATATGGGTAGAATTTCTATTCTAGTTTATATATATGGTATGTTTGATGAAACTGTTAAATAATAATCTGATTTCATGTATTATGCTTTAGTGCTTATTGTGTGATTAGCTTTTTCAGGTTGTTTATGTCTCTTTTGGAATATCTCAACTTCAACAGACTGCGATGTAACTTATCAAGTATGATTCTAGGGTTTAAGACACTCCAAAGTTGATGGACCACTTATGTATCATTGATGGTTATATATGTGCTTGCCCGCTCCCCTCATTCTCAGCAACAATAACCATCTCTCCAAAAATCCACGTGATGCTTTATAATTATGTTAATTTTCATCTGTAATGTTTGGTTATAAGGGTGTTGTCATCTCATTGATACTGATGTGTTATAAAAGCTTTAAATTTATAGTTATAGTTTTATTCAATTTCCAATTAACACACGGGTAAAGTATAAACCCCCGTTTATAGTATAGGTTAGGGTAAGAACAGGTCGTTCCACGAGATTAGTAATTCTTAAAAGGGTCGATTGTATTACGAAAAGGTTTATCTTATAGACTGTCACAATCTAAAGATCTCAAAGTATTTCAGAATTAGAAATAATATTTATTTGGACTTAGAGCAATGATCATGAACAATCAGACAATCAAGTAAACCTGAATTTAAGCATAAAAGCATGAAAAGATGGGTAATCATTCATACAATTAACTATTTTATATATTAGAGAATCCTTTCGGCCTTTAATCTTCAATATATAAAACGCATTAAGATTAATTCAAGTATGAATATAGTAATGATAATTTCCCTTAATCAAGTTCATTAGACGTATGATCAAGTATTAAAGATCTTCATTTCTAGTTTGATAAATATTTCACTAGTTAATTCTCACAAAACTAGTATTGAATTGCCATAGACAAACAATGCGAAATATAGACATATTGATGGAATCTTTTGACCTATCTCCAACAAGTATGAATAATCAAACATCAACAAGTTACCGGATATTTAGACATCGAATTCATTGTCATCACATTCATAAGCATTATGTCAAAACTTGTTCATAACATCGATCATGATAGCCCAAATAAATATAAATTACTACTCCATATTCGTAGCAACAAAACATATAACAATCATCATAGATTCGGAAAACATGATAACCAAAGGAAATCACGTGTTTATACCGATTCCACAAGCAAATGGTATGGTTTATTACAAAAACTTCTTGGATCCAAACACTAGTTACTCGGAATTTCTACTAGCAACACTACTCCTCCACCACCTTTGGCCTGGATTTTTTTACCTCCGGCGTGATTATAACCTAGAAACTATGAAGATTCAGAGAATACTTCAAGTTTCCCCAAGAACAACTTCCTTCTTGCTAGAAAAATTCCCTAAGAACTTCTAATGATTATTGAGAGATGATTGTAAGAAAATGGGATGAATAAACACTGAAATTCGTGCTTTATTTATAGCACAAGATTAGGGTATCAGTTGTTGTTAAGGTAATTTGGAAGGTCTCTCGTTTATATCAATCATAATCATTTCCTTGTAACTGCAAGAAAAGTGCGCTGCATAAATATAATTGTGCGCCGTACTTGGTGTGTAATTAAATTGCATTTATCCCGCCATGAAGTACGCCGTAGTTGGGGTAAGTGCACCGCACTTTAGGACTTTTCATTAATTCTTCATTTATTTCTCTTCTAGATTCTTCCTTTAATGACCGTTAGTGCATTTAACGGATTCTGTGACACTTTTGGTCCTGAAAAAATTATTGTACCAACAAACAACCAAAACTTGCAATATTTCATGCGTTAACATATATATTTCACATATTTTGAGGGATATTTTATGTATATTTGGATCGTTATCAAATCCCCCTATACTTAGCTTATTGCTTGCCCTCAAGCAATCAAAGCGAAAACATTTCGGTTTAATAAAACATATTAATGATCACAAGCATAGATAACGCGACAAAGCAACTCACGAAATTTTATAGATAAGATTGTTTTCACACTCGCTTAGTTTTGTAATCATGAATAGTAAACAGAAGTCACTCATACGCGCAGTCATGAAATGTTCAAATTACCATAAGCTTGTACAAGAAACTAAACTTCACCGACATGGCGTAAGCACCAAACATAAACATCAAAAAAGGTAATTTATTTAGTGATATTATTTTTTTTATTTGTTGAAAAAGGTTTATAATAAAATCATAATCCACCTTATCCGTAATGTAACCAACTATTCCTTTACTTCATCACTTTTTTTTTTCAGAACTTCAGCTTATTTTTGCCTTATTTCACTTTAACTTGGGGGAAACTTACTTTCCCCCCATACTTAGTATAAGCGCATTATATCAAACGAAGTTAGAAGTTTTCAACCTTCGCACTTCATTATAACAGAGATACCAACATTTACGTTCTTCAATTCGTACGGATAAAAGATAATTTAATTAAAAAACTTTTTGAACAAAATTATTGGTTACTTATATTTATATTTTTATCACCTCTTAATCAGTAAAATGTTTATAACACGCGAACGTGTTCCTACTGCGGTCTCATAAAGATTTCAAGCACACGTTCTAGAATTAACAAATCGCCAGCACACTCATATAATTTTAAATCGATGCCAATGCTCCAGAAAAGGCGACAAACTACAAATACACAGCCGTAACGACGGATGAGATACTTGTAATTGCATTCAAACCTTAACTCGAGAAAGCTAAAGATAAAAATCATCTTAGGTATCAAATACGGATACTCGAATTCTTAAGATTTAATCCTCACAAATTTTCTTTTAGGTGGTATAAACATGCTTGTAATGTTATCAATCCAGAGTCAGATTGCTTGTATGTGATCATAAAAATGTTATTATATATATTTTTTTCAAAATATTTCTTTTAACTTTATTTTACTTTTCCAGTTTATCTCCCTCCATACTTAATATGAACATTGTCCCTAATGTGAAATATTATAGAGAAAGATAAAAATGGGAAAGTGAAATAATACTTCTCAATTAAGATTGATATTCCTGAATCTTTGCTTTATGCCATTTCATCTCGTGCCCTTCTCGTTTTTTTCTTCTTTTCCTGTTACAAATATAAATATAGCATACGCAAATAATAATCATATTCTTAATTAATTAATAGTGAAAAGTACGATAATATTATTTTAAATGCCAACAGAGGCAATTTACACACTATAGTAATAATAATAATAATAATAACAATAATAATATGGTTCTTTAAAACATATGTGACCCAAAACATGCGGTCACATAACCAACTTGTGTCATATCGACACTACTCATCATCATCCTGCTGCTGCTGCTGTGGTAGCTGAGGTAGGTACTGCTGATAATACTGATCATATTGTATCTAATTTGGTGTTATACATAGACTTCGCATCTCTATTGCAACCTTCCCATAGTAAGAATTCATGATGAACTTGTGGAAGCAATACCTCTTCCATGGTTTCGTATTGTCTAGAGCGTTTGGATCTTGATGATCCGGCTTCATCATTGTTTCCTCCCATAGTCTACACATAAAAAACAATCAACAATACATTGTATAATTATGTTAGAATTGATTTGGTATAAGTGGTCAAGGTTTTGATTGTTTTGCAAACGTTCTGTGACTTTCTAGGGTAAAATATGTGTCGGCGTACTTCCTGGAAAATTGGCAAAGTGCGGTGGTTTTATCCTAAAACTGGCATACTTTCTGGGGTGGTTAAAATAATTTCGAATTTTTTTATGATTTTTCAACAATTTATTTTAAAGATAATTTCATAATATGAATAGTACTTTTAGATTTAGCAATATTTCAACATGCATTTTGATAAATAACTCCTAAATATCATAATTCGATGGGTTAATTGTGCATATCAAACATGGATTTGATTTCCCCTAATCTAATTACAAACAACCCTAATGAACAAGAAATTGAATAAATTAACAATAAACAAGTTTAGGAATGATATTAACATACCCTAGGCATGATTAAGACTTGATGGATTGATACTTGAAAATTTTCCTTATTTTTGTGAGAAACCCGACGGGTTTGGTAAGTGTGTGTGTTTTTATAATGTGTTAAATCTTGTTTTGTAAGTTTTATATAAAAAAACCACCATAAAGTGCGGCAGCACTGAAGTGAGGCGTACTTTAAGTGTGACGTACTTTACCCTTTTTAATAGAATTTATATGTTTATTTATTTATATATATACCACAAACTTACCTTGCTAATTTTATAATTTAAACATAATTATAAATTTTCAATCCATCATACCGACTCAATATTAATATTTATCATTAATTGGACTAATCTCTGTACATCAAGTGTAATCCCTTATGGATTTATATTTTTTTGACTCAACAAGAAAAGTAAAATAGATTAGGAACAGATGAATTTCCCTCTTTTATTCCCACTCAGTCCAACACTTCATTCAATAAACCAGTTGGGTGACATAATGTCACTCAACTTATGATATTTCGATAAATTCTGGTCTGTTTTCTTGGTTGTGAATGCCTGCACATAAATATTCCCATATGGGTTAATCACCCTTATCTCAGTACGCCACTGTCCTTTTGCTTCCACTTCATTAGTATAACAACCCTTGTAATCAGGTTTCCAGTTAACGTGTTGCAACGGTACAGGTAATGAACCAAGGAAACTAACGGCCTTTTTCCAAACACTAATCTTCCATAATGGGTTAATGACTGCTTGTGGAGCTAACGATCGCTCACCCGGATCGTTACAATTCAGATATGTTGCTGGTTTTGGACCATAAATTGGTGCTCCAAACTTGTTTCTCTTAATTTCATACTCTTTTTCGTCATCACTATCGCTCTCTGCAGTTCTTAGAACATCGGATCTTGCAGAACGGAAAGTTTGATGATAGATTTCATCAAAAGTTGAGGAAACTCTTTCTGGGGTATTAACTATGCCACCAATTGTATATAGGAATCCCCGACCAACTACTATCGGCGCATCTCAGACAATTGGTATATCCAAGATCAGAAATTTAGCAATTATGGTGGTGACTCCCACCTGACAAAGAACATTCGTAAGTATTCCCATAGCTTATGCTTGGGTATGATTAATCATTGTGATCCCTCTATTGACCTTTTTTTTCTCTTCTCTTTCTAACTGCTCATAAATCCGGTAAGGCATGGTATTGATATCTGACCCAGTGTCGGCCAATGCATTTTCGTTGACCTTGCCCTCAAGTCTGATAGGAAATATAAATGCTCCGGGGTCGTCTTTCTCTTTTAACGCCTCACCTTTGACTTTATTTATTGCTTCTTCATCTTCTTTCACAATCATTCCATCTAATTCCACTTTGTCTTTTCAAATCTCATCGAGCACTTTCTTGTACTTGTCATGATAAGCCATTGTCTCAAGTACTGGTCTCACTTCCTCTAACAAAGTAAACTTTTGACTAATTCTTTGTGCCAATGCTTCCTTTGCTTCTTCTTCTTAAGTCAAATGCCTACCAGTTGACGAAGATGTCCCGATATCCTGGTAGAAAAAGTTAAGATTCTCCATTGCTTTTTTCTTATTGTGGCTACTTTTTCCTATTTTACATACGACCAACAAAAGTTCTTCTCCATCCAACTGTGGTATATCATCAAAGTTGAAATTGAGTAACTGATCCCAATCATCCATACTCTTTTTTGTCTTCTCAGAATCATCTTCGAACGGGTCCTGTTCGGGATAAACAGTGATCACCCCGCCACCAAAGTGAACAATTCCATTAACTAGCCTCATGAACGACCTTCCAAAAATAACTCCGGGCTCTACATCGTCTTCCTTTGGATTGATGATAAATTTGACAAAGTAAAGCTCTCCCTTTAAGGCAACAATGAGCTCTTTTTTCACTACCTTGTTTCTTTTCTTAACCTCATAATCCAAACATAGCTTCACCGTGTATTCATTTGATATCAAGTTTTCATCAAATTCCAAATTGATCTCACCATCGTATGCTTCCAAGCCATTCACGAAGCATGGTACAATGGTGCAATAAACCGTTCACTTACTTCGTCCATTTCCATTTTGTAAAAACTAAGTGCTTTTGTCATCTTCTTTTCCTTACTACCAGCTGTGTCTGTGTACTCGGGAGCATCCCAATCTCTATGTCCTTCAACTTTTTCACTTGGTGATCCATAAATGTTCTCTCCTAGGAAAATCCTTCCAAGACTCGATGTTAGATCCATAATTCTTATAAAATAGCACAACATTAGAACAATCATTAGTGGGTTAGTTAAAACAGATAATAGTAGCTTTTTACACTTACACATTATCAACAAACAGATAGCAATTTTTAATTTAAGCATCTTTCGTATAAAAACGAAGAAACAACCATTTTGCTTGGTTCCAGAAAGGAAAGTGCAGCGCACTTTGGAGAAAGTGCGGCGTACTTTATGAGTTTTTTCAAAAATTTTGTATTTTTCAAAAAAACCAGCGCACTTTAGAGTAAGTGCGTCGTACTTTTAAAATTTTCATTTTGTAAATTTTTAAAACTTTTTATTTTAGTATTTTTATATTTCTTATCTTCATTATTTTCCAAAATATCTGTTAAACATAGTAAATTTCTGGCTTTTAAGCATATCAATTATCATATAACTTTTATAAATCTCTTTAAGTCTTTCAAAGTTTTCATTTTTAATTCTATTTTGCAGGCAGTCAAAGTTAAATAAGCTACATTGAACAATTAAGAAATACATGTAGGCATTCAGAAATTTAAACAAATAAGCTATGAAGTAGTCTTTTTGATTTTTCTCTCATTTTAATGTACAAATTACGAATATACAAGATTTTGACAATTACGAATATTAGGAATAAATTCCACATTTTTAAATGGTCAAATTACAGTTTATGGGGTTATGGGGTTTTGGTTTTAATTTTCTTCTTTTTTGAAAATTGGTTCTGTTTGTGAAAGGTGCAGGAAGTGCGACGTACTTGGTATAAGTACGTCGTACTTTCTATAATTACAGAGAAAACGGGCACATAATGATTATGTGCGACGCACTTTCTGCAAAAAAATTGGTTTAGTTTGCCAGAAAACCGTATGACGATTTTTTGAAAATTTGGTTTGTAAAACAATGATGACTAATTCAAGAACGATTTCAATCCCCAGCAACAACGCCAAAAACTTTGATGTGTTATAAAAGCTTTAAATTTATGGTTCTAGTTTTATCCAATTTCCAACTAACACACGGGTAAAGTATAAACCCCCGTTTATAGTATAGGTTAAGGGTAAGACCAGGTCATTCCACGGGATTAGTAATTCTTAAAAGGGTCGATTGTATTACGAAAAGGTTTATCTTATAGAATGTCACAATCTAAAGATTTCAAAGTATTTCAAGATTAAAAATAATATTTATTTAGACTTAAAGCAATGATCATGAGCAAGCAAATAATCAAGCAAACTTGAATTTAAGCATAAAAGCATGAAAAGATGGGTAATCATTCATACAATTAACTATTTTATATATTAGAGAATCCTTTCGGCCTTTAATCTTCAATATATAAAACGCATTAAGATTAATTCAAGTATGAATATAGTAATGATAATTTCTCTTAATCAAGTTCGTTAGACATATGATCAAGTGTTAAACATCTTCATTTCTGGGTTGATAAATATTTCACTAGTTAATTCTCACAAAACTAGTATCGAATTGCCATAGACAAACAATGCAAAATATAGACATATTGATGGAATCTTTCGACCTATCTCCAACAAGTATGAATAATCAAACATCAACAAGTTACCGGATATTTTGACATCGAATTCATTGTCATTACATTCATAAGCATTATGTCAAAACTTGTTCATAACATCGATCATGATAGCCCAAATAAATATAAATTACTACTCCATATTCATAGCAACAAAACTCATAACAATCATCATAGATTCAGAAAACATGATAACCAATGGGAATAACGTGTTTACACCGATTCTGCAAGCAAATGGTATGGTTTATTACAAAAACTTCTTCGATCCAAACACTAGTTACCCATAATCTGTACTAGCAACACTACTCCTCCACCACCCTTGGCCTGAATTTCGTACCTCCGGCGTGATTATAATCTGGAAACTATGAAGATTTAGAGAATACTTCAAGTTTCCCTAAGAACAACTTCCTTCTTGCTAGAAAAATTCCCTAAGAACTTCTAATGATTATTGAGAGATGATTGTAAAAAAATGGGATGATTAAACACTGAAATTCGTGCTTTATTTATAGCACAAGATTAGGGTATCAGTTGTTGTTAAGGTCATTTGGAAGGTCTCTCATTTATATGAATTATAATCATTTCCTTGTAACTGCAGGAAAAGTACGCCGCACAAATATAATTGTGCTCCGTACTTGGTGTGTAATTAAATTGCATATATCCCGCCACGAAGTACGCCGTACTTGGGGTAAGTGTGCCGCACTTTGGCACTTTTCATTAATTCTTCATTTATTTCTCTTCTAGATTCTTCCTTTAACGACCGTTAGTGCACTTAACGGATTTCTTTGAGACTTTTGGTCCTTCTTGTCATTCTTGGTCCTAAAACAATTATTGTACCAACAAACAACCAAAACTTGCAATATTTCATACGTTAACATATATATATTTCACATATTTTTGAGGGATATTTTATGTATATTTGGAGCGTTATCAGATAACAACACCTCTTTCTTATATCCTTTATTGTTACAATAGTTTGACTATTAATAAAAGGCAATCCGTCGACTGGTGTTCTTTATATTTCTGGTAGCGTGGTTTTGTGTTTATCTGATTCCATTTCACATGGTACTAGAGCTTAAGGTGTCATCAAAGTGTGTTCGTATATTTTGATTACCCTCCTCATTTTCAAGGGTCTTTCGAAAATGGGGGCTGACCTTGTTTTAATTTGGGAAATCTGCTTCGGACTGGTCCTAGACATGTGGTGTAGATCGAATTGAGTATTGTTTCTCAAACCCTAATTCTTAGGTTTTGATATGGGCTGCTGGTGGTGTCGCGATTTGTCTTACCACAACAAAGTGGAAACACAAAGTATAACAAGCTAGGCACAAGTATAAGATAATAGAACATGCCATAATTTAAATTAAGGAAAAATAGTATATCATTACAAAGTTGTCTTAGCCGACATCGGCAAATAAAACATAACTTCTAAGTTTTATAAAAGTCATTGTCTTGATAACTGGAAATAACTGGGTTGACACAAAAGACTTCTTATGCAAATGCCTTCATAAAAAAACCGATGATCACCTGAAATGCATGAGAAAATGCGTCAACTATGAACAAAGGAATATGATTCTAAAAATAATAATATTACACA
The DNA here is from genome assembly GCA_026074375.1 of Tanacetum coccineum. Lineage (NCBI taxonomy): Eukaryota > Viridiplantae > Streptophyta > Magnoliopsida > Asterales > Asteraceae > Tanacetum > Tanacetum coccineum. The sequence continues at coordinate 10,151 of BQNB010060335.1, forward strand.
ATTTTAACTCATGTTTATGAGTACACATGTTTATAATAAACAAAGGAAAATAATGAACAAAGTTGATGAGTACACATGTTTATAATGAACAAAGGAAAATATTTTTTATAAGAGATTTGCAATCAAAAATATATCCTTTTAACTCATTTTATTACGAGTCCCGCCCATACAAGACTCGTAACAATATGATTCTACAAATAGTAATATTACACAATTTATAATAAACACGTCATATAGACAAAATAAACTTGGTTGCAATTTTTAAAACTTTAAGTCATTTAAGCCTACTAAGTATTCTACATTAATGTTATGAATCGAAAAGTCTGTCTGTTAGTTTTAGTAATATGCATTCGTAACAGGGGAAAGAGAGGCTGACCTACCTCTAAACAAAGTTGTCCATACTACCTACTTGTTTTTGTCTGTCTCAACAAGCCTACACTATGTGTATCTTGTTCATATTGTCACATTGCGCGAAAAGACTAACATAAACGTAATGCTATTTTCATGATACACACACACACAAAGATATATATATATATATATATATATATATATATATATATATATATATATATATATATATATATTCTATTATATATATTTTATATAATTATTTATCAATTTACAAATAGTCAAGTCAAAAGTAAGTCAATTTCATAAGCATGATTTTTATGATAAAAAAGCATGTCAAGTTGTCATAAAATAACACAAGTTCAAAGTAGTCACATTTCATTATAGCATAAGTCAAAAATATTTCAAGTAAGAAAACGCGCAACTAAATATTTTAGAAGTACAAATCATGCATTTCACCCAAAAACATATAAAAAAATAGGGGTCCGTGAATACTCATGAGAAATATTTTTATACATTCACAAATGGTACTACTAAATAAGAAAATCATAGTAAAATGATTCATAAGATAGTAATAAAGTATTTCATACGAAGTAGATCATGCATTTCCCCCAAAATGTTCCAAAACATCTAAAAATAGGGGTTGTGTAACTCACCTTGAAATGGAAAGGCGGTTTTGACAAAAATGGAAAGGTCGAAACCCAACTCGCTTATACCTTCTATCTACGACCTATGACAACCAAAAAGGTAATATTTAGACTCTAAACGATATGCTCGAACTCAATAAAACTCTATTTATTATGCCTTTTGTCAATTTAACTTGTCAAGTGTCACTTTTCACTATATACGTAAAATCATCAAAGTTGTCCCAAATTTAAGTCCCGTTCGGGTGACCTTTTTACTAAGTTAATGATGTTCTAATTTTTTTCCTTCTAATATGACTTAATATAATGTCCTAGGTGTGTCTACAAATTTTTATAAATTTTTCTAAGGTGTTTAACTAGCCCAAATAATTATTACGTGACATAGAGTCAGTTCTGGACATGTCAAATTGCACAGACCATAAAATAGGTTTAAAAGTGAATTGAGCTTCTAGGTTTCGAACCACATGCAGGGCATATTTTAAAATAACTCCAGTATGAATTTCAAAGCTTTTTATATATGTATAAAATATTTACACTTAAAACCGTACACTTGACCAACTCTGAAATTATTAATTGTTTTGACCATGCCTTTTTAATTTAGTTGACTAATTATCCAAAAGTGGTTTCTAGTTTTAGAAATTGTAATTTATATAAAAGTAACATCATTACCAACCCATGAGAGTTGGAATCAAGTAAAAAGACCAAATTTTGATTTAGTTATGCATTTTTAAAGATGAAGTATCAATTTTTATCACTAGAAACTCACCCTTGCACACTAGTTTTGAAATCGACTTTGATTGACCTAAACTCCTCAAAAACTTGCAAGGTTAGAGATTTTGGAAATTAGACTTCAATTAGTTAGTTTTAGGATCAAGAAGCTTGTCAAAAACTTGTTTTATGACCAAGATATAGCTTTTACAGGATGACTCTTTCCCAAAAATCAACCCACTTTTTAGGGTTTTCACGCGATTCAAGTGACTAGTTTTGTGACAAAATGTACCCGAACGACCCAAGTAAACCCCAAAATCATTTTTGACACCTCTTAGAATCATTTTTATTCAAAAATACAAGTGGGTTGTTCTTACAAAAATCCAAGTTAATGCATGCACGAGATCGAACCCGATCTAGTCTAAAAATGCGATTTCAAGCCTATTTATGTAACTAGTTCTATATACCAAATCTCTAAACCACCAATGCAATTCTTATGCTATCTTTATGACCATTATAAGAGCATGAATATGCCCTAAACTCAATAGCAACATGAACCTAAATCTTATTTTATTCTAAGTGTTTAAAATGACTCAAAACCATGATTTTATGTAGTTTTTCCCTATTAATTTGTTACCAAATACTCAAGAACACCAATTAAGCCCTGGACCATTTTTATTATTATTTCAAAAGTGTATTTACTTACTCATTTCAATAGCATGACCACTTTATACTTTATAAGAAAATGAATATGAACACAGTAATGTGTTTATTAAGTCATTTTTGGCAATTTCGGGTACACAATATGCACAAGCCGTTTTGTACCCATGTCTTACCTTCAAGAAACTCAAGATATGATGAAGATGGATATGATGTATGTTGGGGCTAAGCTAATACAAGTCTTGAATGAGACTCTTTGAGTGTATTTTTAATAGTGAGGATTGCACACAAGGTAACAATGAAGCTTTTTATGGTGTTTCCTTATGTTGTTGCAAGAAAATGGTGGTGGTTGTGTGGTGGCTATGGTGGCTGGACAAGGTGAGAAAGAGAGGAGGAGAGAATATTTGAAAACCCTTGATAGGATTGAGAGAATTATGTGTGAGATAAGCCTTGAAGGAAGAAAGAAATGGTGGGATTTTTCTTGGAAGTGTAGGAGAGTGAAGAGTGTAATTTTGGTTTTGGTATTTTCAAGAGAGAGGGAGGGGTGGACGGCATAGTAAGAAAAAAAATGATTTTCGACGTTGAGTGATAAATTATAAAATGACCTAAATTTTTATAAAAGTGAGTAACTTTATTTTTATATGAGAGTATTGACATTAACTTAAAGACACTTGAGCATATAGTTGACCGTTTGACTTATTCCTATGATCGTAGGTCGAAGACATGTTTTTAAGGCGAGGTTCCTAAAAATAAAAAGTTGAACATAAAATGACCTGACTGATGTAAAAATGGACTTACACGAAGAAAATATGACGTAGACTTACAGTGACTCGTACGGCTGTTAACCTGAATTTGACAGTTGTCACACGATTCTTCTGGTCTTTTGGTGCTCTTATCCATTGAAACCCTAAGTGAAGCTTTCGGGGGATCTTTTCTTCTTCTTCCGTTGCTATTAATCTATGTTAGTCTCCTCTCTCACCTTGTCTTTTGTCGCTTGATTTGGTAGTTCTTACCGTAATCAAGGATCTATTTGCATCTTATCTAAGTTATATTGATTTGCTGCTTTATTTGCTTATTGTTAGCATCTGTTTCTTTTTTTCATCAGTCTATTGTTTATTGTTATCATTGGTTACTATATTTTGATTTTTTGTTTTCAATAAATTTCTTTGTTACTGATCATCTGTTTATATGTTGTTTGGTTATTTTTTTTTAAATCATATTATTTATCATGTTTGCTAATGATAATGGTTTCGACAACTCTAATAATTTTGATAATAACTCTGGTAATTCAAATGAAAGTGGCCCTTCTGATTTTATTTATGTTTTTTGTGATCCTTTATTTTTGCACCCTAATGATACAAGTGGTAATCCCATGATAAGCTTTAAGTTAACTAGAACCAAAAACTATAACATGTGGAATTGTGCCATGAAGTTTGCTATGAGAAATAACAACAAGCTAGGTTTTATTTATGGTACATGTAAAAGAGATTCTAATAATCATGCTATGGCAAATAAATGGGATATGTGCAATTCTGTGGTTGTTACTTGGATTCTAGGGTCTTTAAGTCCTAAACAATATGCTGGCCAAATATACTATAAGTCTGGCCTTGATATGTGGAATGACTTAAAAGAGACTTATGATAAAGTTGATGGTTCTGTCATTTTTAATTTATATAAAAGCATTAATTGTTTGAGTCAAAAATAGGGTCTGCATTATCCGACTACTATCATAACTTGAATTCTCTGTGGAAACAGTTTGATGCCATGATTAGCTTACCTGCTTGTGCTTGTGATGCTGCTAAGCATTTTGAAAAGCACAACTAGTTAATTAAACTTATGAAATTTCTAATGGGACTAGATGATGCCTACTTGCCTATTAGGAGTAACATTCTTACCAAAGATCCCATTCTTTCTGTGAAAACTGCCTTTGCAATTGTATTTGGAGAAGAGTCTCACTGAAGCATTGCTTCAATAGGAATTTCACCCAAACCCTCTATAACTGCATTTGTTGCTAAAAGCTTTGACAATAAGAAAAAAATCAACAAGGGTTCCAATTCTAATAACATGGACCCTAATCCTAATTTAAAGTGTACTAATTACAACAAACCAAGACACACTGTTAAAAGATGATATGACATTATTGGATATCCTTCTGGATATGTGAAAAGTACAACAATTTTCAAGGTAAAACTGTGTTGAGTAGTAATTCTACATCTATGTCTAATGTTACTAATTGTGTTGTTGGTCCAAGCAACCCTTCTATGGCTCTCACTAATAAACAGATTCTTAAGTTAATGAGTCTTCTTAATGAGAAGTTTGTCCCAACTGCTAATGCCAATATGTTAGGTACATCTCTTAAAGGTTCTTTTTTCAATGGCAGTATTAAATTCAACATTAACTTTAAAAAAATACTTTAACAGCAACACCAATTTTCCAATAGGGAATATATGTCTTGGTTGGATTGTTAATTTAGGAGCAAATCAACATATGATTGTGTCTACAAATTTTTTGATAAATGTCTCAAACCTTGGGTTGACCATTGGTCATCCTAATGGCACTAAATCTTCAATTATTAAAATTGGTGATTTAAAAATTAATGATCATATCACTTTATATAATGTGCTTGTTGTTCCTAAATACAAAGTTAGTTTTTTATATGTTCATATGTTGAATAGGGATAACAATCTGTTTGTTGGATTTGATGATCATAAATGCTATATCCATGATTTGAAGGAAAACAACACTGTTGGGATTGGTAATGTGAATGATGGCCTGTATATGTTTAACATAGATTATGCATGTAAGAATTCTACCTTCAATTGTAATTCTTCCCGCTATTTGTCTAACTAACTTTGGCATAAAAGTCTTGGTCACCCTTTTGACCAAGTCTTACAAATCCTAAAGGATGAAATAATTTTTGATATGAAAGCTAAAACTAACTTAGTTTATGACACGTATCACAAGGCCAAATAAACGAGAGAGCCCTTTCCTCTTAGTGACCATAAGTCTACGCATGTTGGTCAGTTAGTTCACCTTGATGTGTTAAGACCATATAAAGTGACAAGTAAATATATGTATAAGTACTTTCTCACTGTTGTTGATGATGTTTCATGAGCTATTTGGGTATATCTTCTTAAATCAAAAGATGAAGTCGTTGATAATATTGTAAACTTGTTGATCACTCAACTTGATATCAAAGTAAAAATATTTAGAAGTGACAATGGGAGTGAGTTTGTCAACAACAAAGCGACAAATTTTTTAATGAAAAAGGCATTATACATCAAACTTCATGTACTTATACCCCTCAATAAAATGGAAATGATGTAAGTATACATGAAAAAGGCATTATACATGAAAAAGGCATTATACATCAAACTTCAGGTGAGTTTCATAGTCCTATTTTTACTATGTTTCTAATTTGGGATGGAAATGATGTAAGTATTTTGGAAATGTTTTAATTACTGTGATTATGTGTCTTTTTGAAAGTGCATGGACTTTACTTAGCTATTGTACGTTACGTGCTAAATGCTTATATGTATTAGGATCGAGGGTAATGTTCCTACCCATTTGTTGTGATATTAGGATCGGGGGTAACATTCCTACCCATGTGATGTGATGGTTTATGGGATCGGGGGTAACGTTCCTACCCATTTGTTGTGATATTAGGATCGGGGGTAATATTCCTACCCATGTGATGTGATGGTTTATGGGATCGGGGGTAATGTTCCTACCCAATTGTTGATACTTGTTGAATCGAGGGACATGTTCTGCTCCCACGCTTGTTTTGGTTACATTTACATGCTAGCTTGTATGATAGTGCATTTAATGTCCTACCATGTTTACATTAATCACAATAATTGTTATAAGCTTTGATATCCGTGTCTTAAACCTATGACTCTCACCAACATTATGTTGACGTTTTAAGCATCATTTTCAGGTGAGCATAAGGAAGATCATAGGAATGTGAGAAGTGGATAGAGAGACCTTAGGCTGCATGTGGAGTTTAATCTCCTAGTGTAACAACCCCAAATTGGGTCGCAGCGGAATAAGGGTCCGAGGCGTGTCACATCTTAGATCAATAACACAAGATATATATAGAACGACCATTAAAAGTCGTTTAAACTGATACATTGGATTTAGCAAACATTTGTTACAAAAGCTCGAAGCTTAACTTATTCATTGTTCATATTACAAAGATACTAGTACATTATACATGATTCCTAAAATATAATGCAACCATATCTTTAAGCATGTCATCCCAAAATACAAAATCACCAATGTATCGCTTGCACCTTGTGCTTACTGACCTCCTGAAAAACATTGCTTTAAAACGTCAACAATAATGTTGGTGAATTCATAGGTTTGATAAATCGTATAAAGTTGGACCACAAGATTTCCCAAGTGTATGATAATGCAACAGATGCAGAAATCATATAAATGTAATTACGTTGCTCTAAGCTCATGACACTGAAGCTCGACATAAATATATGGCAATATATAATTGCCCACATTGCCCGTATTGATGTTCTAACCCGCAACATCCCTAATCCGACATGGTATACGTTCGTTTGCCTAGTGATAGCTAATCACCCGAACGGGGTTGTCAAACCCAATAGATCTATTCATAACACTCGCGCTCACAGTCCAGTAATTGACAGTTCATGATAATGGGCTCAGATTGGGTTATCGCTACTTAGGCAACACGTAATCATAGTATAAATATTATCCACTTGGGTCCAGTTATAAAACAAATGCATGTTTTCCACCTTTTCCACCCAAAACTTATAAAACAAAACCATGTAAAATGTGGGGCTATGAACTCACATTGAGTTACTGATAATCCAAATATCACAGATAATGCGTCACGTAAATGATCGAATACAACCTAATCCAATATAGGTCGTATAAGTACTAATCACATTGATTAACTAATATCATATACAAGTCTATGTAGCTACATCACCATCTATTTGTAATTTAAAAATCATTGTTATAGAGTGAAAACGTTTATAATTATCGTTTTAGTAAAACTAGCATAACTTTCACGTTTTAAACCCGTTTACTCGCGTTTTTACGTCCCACGTCTCGTATAAGGATGACATACAAATAATACAATTATATATTTTAAAACCATATGTAATGAACAGTATTTAACTGTTTATGATGTTTTATAAATTTACTTTTATAAATTTAATTGTCGTAACACCCGTAAATGCCATAACTTATTTGTTTTAATCCCGATTTTAGCCATTCCTTTGACCACGTCTTCGTTATCAAAATTTTCACATTTTTATAAAGTGGGGTCTGCTGATGAACAGTAATTTTTATTGTTCATAGTTTATAAAATTACTTTTATAAACTCAATTATCGTAAAAACGTCTTATTTATTCGTTTTAGCTCCGTTTTAGAAAAAAATAACAAAAAAAAAAAAAAAAAAAAAAAAAAAAAAAAAAATAATTCTTACGAGCACGATCTCGTAAATTTGAGAAAGTTCAATTTATTTTATGAAGGTTTTACAAAAATTAATTTTCTGTCATGAACAGTAACTTTTATAAAAAAAGTTTTATAAAAGTATTTTATACATTCAATAATAGACTCGCGTAGTTCATAACTTCTCGATTTTAATCAAAAAAATTAACGTTTTTCTTATCATTTTGGAATCCTAAAAATATGTACAATCTGTGAAAAATACTAAACCTTCTGTTTTAGAAGTATTTTATAACTTGCTTTTATAAAGTTTATTTTATAAAACCGGTATTATCATAAATCGTATTTTTACCGTATCTTTTTCGTTATTAATCCGTTTTTCGAGTTTCTTACCTTTTTGGAATCGTCATGAGATGTACTATCTTTTTAAAACATAATATGGCTGTTACCATGGTCGAACCAAAACAGCCCCTTTGTACTTAATATGTATACTTACTTATTTAACTTGTTTTAGGTACTTTTCAACTTAGTAAATTGCTACAAGTCTTCATAGCCTTATTTATCATACATGATACATATACTAATGTCCATTGTCCATCGTTTGTCCACATAAGTCCATGGTAACAAGACTAACAAGATTAGTAAGTTATTCATAACACTTTTACTTGTAGCTTTTTAAATAAACCTTAAAAACCCTAATTTGTACATATACATTTTTACACTTAACCAACATGGTACATCACTTATACATCCCTTTTAACATGATATTATCAACATCATAACATATATAAAAGTGTACAAAACAATGATCATAAGTAAAAATCCCTTTTACATGTTAAAAAGTATCCTAATGGTGATTTTGCTACATAGAACATCATATACGTATAAACTCATAAAATGAAAATATAAAGGTTTTTAGATGACCTTATGATGAACAATGATGATGAGAAATATGTGCTAAACCCTTGTTTAGACTTTAAACCCAAGCTTGCACACTTGAAACCCTAGTTTTCCAATAGAAACCCTAATCTTCCTTTCCTTGCCTTAATCATTTTAAATGATTAACCAATACTTCAAATCACCTTGAGGTATCTTAGACATAGTGTAGGTATGCTTGTATATGTTGTAAAATAAGTTGTATGATTTATTTAGGGGGGGAGGTTTCTTGCCGTGGCTAAATGAGAGCAAAAGGGGAGAGAATTGTTTTAATTTTTGGTAAAGGAAATGGATGTATGTTTTTCTCTTTCTAAAGTGCAAGTATATGTAATGTAAAGTAGTAAATAACAAATACTAATAGTCTTATGGTCCAAGGGGGGGGGGAATTTTCTAAAATTAAAACTTTCGAAAAATGATAAAAATTAATCTACTTAATGAAAAATTTCCAAAAAATCAGGAAAAGTCTAACTAGTAACAAAGAAGATAAGCAAAATAGAACCAAGATCCGAGGCTTTATCTAATAAGCTGGGGGAAAATAAGCAACAGGTACGGCTTATATTTATGAGAAACAAAGAAAGTGTATAAAACAAATGTGCATCAATAGCTTAACGGATGAGCTATTGTAGCACACTTGGTAAAATGTATGGTCTATAAGCAGGAGGTCTTGGGCTCGATGTCTGGCAACACACCCCTTTTTGTTATTTTTTTTATTTTAACTTTTTGCAAAAACTAAATATTGAAACTTAAAGAAAACTATTTTTGGGCACTTTTTGTAAAAACAACTTAAACTGGAAACTCAATAATAAGATCTAAAATAGCGTAAGAACAATTGTTTCAAGTTAAGTATGGTTTTAAGCTATTAAAAAAGTTTGATATCACTTAACAGCTTGCAACACTATTCATTTTAAGCTCAATTCAGAATTCTAAAGCTATTCTCTAAAAGGTTATGATGTGTAAGATCTAAACATGACAGATAACTAAACATTATCATATAAAAGTATCTGAATTTGAAATAAAGTAGAAAACTCAGGAACTAGTTTAAAGGCATAAAAATCTAATAAGCTAAAAAAATTAATTAAGAATAAGATAAACCTAAGCTTTTGTAAAACTAAGCTACTACATATAAGCAATGAAAACAAATTATTAAATCGTTACTATAAGCTAATTCCTAATTACGAAGCTTAAATCTAGACACTACTGTTTTTGGTCTTTTGAGTTTTTATGACTCTTTAAGCTGAATGTAATTAAAAAATAAGCAAGAAATGAGAAAGTAAGCTTTTAAACTATATAAGCTATAACTAATTCTAAAAATTATACTAAGTTTTAAAGCCTAGATCCTACTTAAGCTAACTAAAATGAAAATTAAAAGGCCAACAGTAGTAACTGCTGGTGTAATTTGAAAAAAAAACCACAAACACAAGTGTGCAGGTTACCTTAAGGGTAGACCTACACAACACCACTCTATTGAGTGTATTTTGAGCAACTACAACTCAAATTAAGCCTAAAAGGCTTGATTCAAATATCAGCAATCAAAGCAAAGGGAGAAATTTCCCCTGGTGCAGATACATACAAAATAAGCCCTAACTTTTTGATTTTTGAAAGCTAAATTCTAAAAACTCTTTTCCTAATGATTATAAGTGAAATTAAAGCTGACTCAAACAAATTGCACAAAATCCTTTGACTTTTGATTGTCAAACAAGGTTAAACCAAACACCCCTTAAAATGATGACAGAATCAAAAGAGCTTAAAAGATGCTTTCCTTTTGACCTAAACCTTGATACCCAGACATTAGTGTGCTTTTTACAAAAGCTTATGCAACATGATTAAACAACTAAATAAGCCAAAATCTAAGATCTACAACTAATGCTACTTATATTTTTGATTTTTATGAAATTTTTAGACAGAAATTAAAATCTAAAGATCTATATTGACTAAGCTAAGACAGATTAAGATGATGATTAATAAGCACTTAAAAGACAAAAATTAGCAACAAGAAAGCAAATCTTAAGACATTAATAAACAAATAAGCAAATCTAACTAATAAGCAATTTTTAGCATTCTAAAACTAGAATTAAAGACAAGGTAAGTAAAGGTAGATTCAAGTTAGCTTCAGCCAAACAGAAGCTTAAAGGCTCAATTGAGCTAATCTATTAGCTCTAGCTTATCCTTATGGATAAGCTAGTAAAAGTCCATAAGATCCCTTCCATTATTGGATCTCCTTCTAAAAGCTTAACTGATTTTATGATTAAAGTAAGATTAAAAGACTAATTTAACTCAATTACTAGCTAATAGGCTAGTAAGAGTAATAAGAGGTTATAGGAGCTTTGAGGCATTTAAGCTTAAACAATGGAGGGAAAAATGAAAGCCTTATAGGTGAAAACGAGAGAGCTTTTGATTATAGTAAAACTGAATTTTCATTACACTAAAAACTTTGATTACATTACTTTAAAAAGGAAATTACAAACCATTTAAGAAAAATTACATTAAGCTAAAAAAATGAAATTTAAGCTAAACTAAAAGCTACTAACTAACTAGATGCTGAATGTGTGTGAAGTGTGAGTATTTATAGGCTCCTGAAGAAGCTTCTAGTCTTCCCTTGCTCTGCACGCTCCAATCAATCATCACCATCCATTTTCCCAATGATTGGATCTATAATCTCATCCGTTAGATCAAATTATACTCACACGGATTACCAAGCTGTCATTCTTTTGATGTGACAGCTTGTGCTAGTTGTGTGAGTGATAATAGAGTAAAAACCCATCACTCCTTGTGCTTTCTTCATAGCCACGTGGCACCCTTCCTTTAGTGAACCAATAGGAGTTTGATATGACTGATTTGACCCTGCTAATATGAATTAGGGGCCTTCAATTGTCGTTTGTACCCCTTAATTATCATTTGCCCTATCGTTTTACCCATGGTGAAAGTTGGAAGGGACGATGAATAGTAACAAGGCTTGGCGCCTTTTCTAACTGAAACGGGTAAAATAAATTTTAAACTTTGGAGCAATGGCAAGACTAGTCCTTCTCTTTGTTTTATAGAAGTGAAGTGTAAAAGGACTTTGGAAAATGGCAGAAAAGGTCCCTGTGGTTTTAATAAAATGGTAATGGGCTAGGGTTTGGGCTTATGTCTTGGGCTTTTTGGATCCGGGTAAGGTTTTTAAGGTTTAAGGCCCATTAAGACTTCAAGGGCCATTTGTGTAACATTTGAAACTTGGAGGGACTGAAATGAAACATTTGGGATTTGTCCTTTTGTTGAGTTGACTTTGTTTGACCCAAAGTTGACTTTCTTTGACTTAAGTTGACTGAGAGTTAACTTTTCTTGGCTTTGCTTCTGAATCCTTGGCTTCTTTTGTGCTCTTCCATTTCCCGTGTCCGTGTTTGCCCGTTTTTGACGGTTTTCTTGTGATTTTTGATTTATCCATACCTGCACACACAAAACATAAAAACAAGTATATTTTTGCCATTTTTAGTCTGTTTTGGGTTTAATTGGGTTATTTTAGGTATAAACGGATATGTGTATTTTTACACTTATCAGTCCACATATTGTCTAAATGTCCAAGTTAACAAGTACATAATAACACATATAAACCATAACTTTCTTAAGTAAACCTTAATTACTAATTTATACATAATCATTTTTATACATAAACCAAGAGTGTACAAGTCTTACAACCATTGTATAACCTCAATATAACATATAACATATGTACAAGTCCATTAAATCATGTTTACAAGAAAAATCAATTTTTACAAGTTAAACATATCCTAAGTGATGATTTTACTACATAGAATATAATATACATATGAACTCATGAAATGAAAAGGTAAGGGTGTTAGATACCCTTAATGTGATGTAGTGTGATGACCAAAAAAAAATCTAAACCCTTGTTTAGATTATAAACCCAAGCTTTCAATAATGAAAACCCTAATTTTCCAAATATAAACCTTAGCTTCCTTTCTTGCTTCAACACTTGCAAATGGTTAACCAAGGCTTGCAAATACCTTAGTATATCTTAGGAATGATGTGTGATGGCTTGTATATGTTGTAGAAAAATTTGTATGGATTATTTATAAGGGGGTGTTTATGCCGTGGGCTTATAAGGAGCAAAAGGGAGAGATTTTTGCTTTTTGATAAGTGTTAAGTGTTATGTGTTCTTATCTCTTGCAATGTATAAGTATTATATGTGTAGGACTAGTCAAGGAGACACCATGAGGGTCTTAAGGAAGTCCATGGTCTTAGTCTTTGGTCAAAGAAACAAGTAGTGGCTAGGTTTAATGAAGAAGTGTTGTACAAGACCAAGTGGGAGAGTTTGTGTGCTCCTTGTCCCTCATTGTTGTTGTATACGTGAGATAGGGGGGGGGGGGGGAGACCAATTTGTGTGTCTTAGATATTTGTACACATTATTTACTTATACTTGAAAGTTTAAAGTAGTTTATATAAAGTGTAGATGTATAAATGGTAACATGTAGCTTGGTGTTAGTTTATTTTTATGAACTATATGACTAACATTGCTAACTTGAGTAAAGTTTAATAAAACTTTGAGTGTTGGATGTAAAAATAAGTATTTGTTGAAGCGTAGATTAATTAATATGGTTCCGGGTATGCCTAAACGTAATTTAATCGCGAAACGTAAACGTTTTACGTAACCGATAAAAATAAATGAACAATGTTAATAATTATCCTCAAAATAATTACTTAACCCTTGCTTGATGTAAACATTTAATTGTTTGATGCCCGTTTACATTGAATGATAATTTTTAGCTTACGCGATTTAACTTAACGTTTACGATTTAAAGCAAACGCGTACAATACTAAAAATACATAGTGAATTTATTGACGACGTCAATGACCCTAAAACACGGGGTGTTATATACCATGTTTGGTTTCATCATCGTAAAAATCAGGACAAGCCCAAGGCTCATACCACAAACACTAAACCCAATGAGGACAAGGAACTCCTCCAAATATTTCCTAATCTGGGTAGGATTATCATTAAGAAAGGTTTTAAGGTCATGTCGCCATCAAACCCGTCCACCGAAGAATCTCACGGGAACTCGCCTTCGTCAAACCATCACATAGCAATGGGTGCCACAGAGGCATTCACCTAGAAAAATTGGTCTCTCCACCCCTTGATTGAAATCCCTTTACTATATATAAATATAAGTAAATATATAAATATATAATAATGAGAATCAAAAAATCTCAATTATAGTAAACCGGGAGTATGATTCCTGGGTCGTTATCCCCAACGAGGAATGCAATTGAAAGTCGATAGTCGTTTTGATAATCGATGCTTGAATGGAACAAGATTATGATTGGATTTCTAAAGCTACGGGAAAATTAATGCAAACACTTAAAAACAATTAAGGGAAAACAAATTTTAACTAAAAATGTTAACGGGAATTCAATAAAACGCGACAAATAAGCAAGCACACTAAAATTAAATCCTAAATGGTTTCACTAAACTTTTCCTATTCCTAATTGATTATTTAAAAGAAAATGCTAAGGAAATTCTAAATCGAGGGTGATTAAAGCTAAAAACGAAGAAAACGAGAACGGGAACGATATCCCGTTCTTTAAAAAATGAACTTTCAAAATATTAACCCTACGAAAGTAAATTTCAAACCTAAGCCTAAAATATGATAAAAGAAAATTTTAGATAAAAGATTTTTATTTTTTTGATTATTTTTAAATTTTTTATGATTTTTTTAAAGTTTTTAATGAAAATAAATGATTAAAAATAGTAAATAAAACTCTAAAAATATGGAAAAATCATAAAATGTGTAAAATAAAATGACTGATTTTATAAAAATAATTACTAATTATAAGCTAGACAAATAAGCCCTAATAAGTTGAAATTTAGCTACGGCTTTTATTTTTAAAAGGAAAAGAAAATGTGTATAAAGGAAAACTAAGGGGAAGTTTGTTTGAAAAAGACCCAAGGGCGCAGCTTGTGAGTGTGTATGTACTAGGGACGTGTGTGTGTAAGGCAAGAGGTAACAGGTTCGAACCTGTGGCCTTTTGTTTTTTTATTTTTTTTATTTTGAATACTTATAAAAACAATGTTATAGAAAAGCTAAAAACTAACAACTTTGATAAAAGAAACTACTTTTGAAACTTAAGCTATAAGCTAGAAAATAAGCTAAAAGTTGACAGTTTATAAAACAATGCTTTAAGCTTTTATTAAAACTAAGGAAACTCCAAAAAGCTTAAATAAGATAAGCTATGAACAAAATAAGCTATAACTACTTTAAACTAACCTAATAAGCTAATTTAAACTAGAAATAAGCAGAAAGAATAAGCTATAAGCTAAAAATCCTAAAAAACTCTTATACTAAAACTGCTAACAAACAAACCGCAACTTTTGAGCTTAATTTTAGATAAGCAAAAAAAAACCTTATGAAAATCTAATTTATACCAGCTTAAAGACTGGCCAATAAGCTACTTAAAACTATAAACAAAATACATTTTGAAACTTAAGGTGGTTCTTTCCTATTGGTGTTCTTGGTTTTGTAATTAGTTGTTAGGTGGTTTATGGCATGTCATAATCTCCTACGGAAGTTCAAGCTTAGTCTTGAGGTTAATGTGGTACTTCAGCCACATTCCATTGTACTGAACTGATTTTTTGGTGTAATATAATTTACCAGGGAGGATTGAATCCCTTTTACCCAAAAAAAAAAAGTTAAGTGAAAAAGCTACTTATGCTGATTTTTTTATGTTTTTGGTTTCTTAATGAAAAGACTAATTAAGCTAAAACCTAACCTTAATAAGCTATGAACAACTATAAATTAACATAATAAGCTAGTAAAAACAGGAATCAAGCAAAAACTTCAGGCAATAAGCTAAAAATCCTAAATAGCAGTTTAGTCTAAACAGTTAACCAAAACAGTCCTTAAAGGCAACTTTAAAGCTTAATATTTTATAAGCAAACAGATCCTTATGATATTCTAGCTTATATCATCTTAAACCTTGGCCAAAAAGGCTATTAGAAACAACTTTTAAAATCTATTTTGAAAATCAACTGATCTAAGAAAAAGCTAGCTTAAAACTGTTTATATACTCAGTATGTACTGAGTATGTTTTTAGTATTTCAAAAGACAAAATGCTAATTTAAAGCTTAAAAACAGATAACTAGACCAGCTTATTTTTAAAAAGAAAATTCAAAAAGATGTACACTACCCTATAATCTACTTGTATTCTAAAAATTAAGACCTGAGATCTAATTTACTCTTTGATATTTAGGCTAGAAAATAGTTGTTTGGCCTATTAGATTGCTGATGCAATTGACATGCTTATGACAAAACTCAGAACCAAGAAGTGCAGGTTTAGAGATACGTTCTAAACATCTTTTAAACACTCAATCAAAATCAAATTCAGCAATAACAATAGCTATAAGAGATTTGAGCTTAAAATGCACATTAAACTAGATTTAGGCTAACAGATTTAAACAACTATACACTACTTGATTAAAACTTGATTATGCCTACAAACAACTTTAAATCCTGACTCTATAAACCTTATAATAAGATTTAAAATGAATTTTAAAGGACCAAATGGAGTCAAGCAGTACTAACTTGAGTTAGTACTGTTTGACCGAAACACTCCCTTAAATTAAGCTAAAATCGCAGATACCAGATGCTAAAAAGCTATAAAAAGACCTAATAAGAAGATTTTAACAAACTAATAAGCTAGAACAATAAGCTATTAAACTATGCTAATATTTTTGTATATTTTTTGACAGTTTTTATAACATAATAAGCAAACTAAAATCTAAGTTAACTAATGAACTTATTAAGCATTAAACAACAAATATAAGTAGCAATAAGCTAATGAAACAGTAATAAGCCACCACAAATAGATTAAACTAATTATGCAGATTTAAAGCTAGAAAATGAAAATGAAGACTTACAAGGGCCTTTGCACAAGCAAGGCTTTCAAATGCTCTTAGAGCTTATTCAACAGCTCCAGCTTATCCTAGGATAAGCTGGTTAGGTCTTAGAAGCCCATCTATTACTGGCTTCCCTTCCACAAGTAAGCTGAGGTAAATTTTTGAGTGGTTTTTGAGTAAGAAAAGCTCAACTAAGCTTTTGAGAGCTTAGTTGAGTAAATAGTCAGCTTAAGATGAGATTTAGACAGATTAATAGGAGCTATTTGATCTATTAAGAGCTTGTTAAACCATATTGCTTATTAAGTAAAACAGAATTCTACACAAGTTTAAAAATAAACTTTAAATTTTATTAATGAAAACAGATTACAAAGCTTTTAAATGAAGATTACAAGGATTGAAAACAATAAGCTGAAAGTTACATTTATCTAAAAATTACATGTAAAAAAATTACACTAAGCTTATATTAATACTACTCCTAGATACTCATGTGAGTGAGAGAGGCTCTTTATTTATAGCTTGAGAGGAAGGTTCCATGTCTCATACACTCCTCTTGATCATAGCCCTTCATTTAAAACCAATCATTGGATGCCCTCTTGTAGCCCTTGGATCAATAAGTGAGCATACGGATTGCCAGCGTGGCAATCCTTATGTTAGAGGCCTTGTGCTTCTTTTGGCTTGTTTTTAGTGTAAAATTCCCATCCTGGTTGTGCTTCTAGACATACGTGTGGCATTCCTTTGAGTAAAACTGGCCAATCAGAGCTCTTGGTGACGTCTTGCTTTGCCAACGTCTAGCTTGGTACTTGGAATCTTTAAGCCACATAGTTAATTGAAAGGGAAATAGGTTTTTACCCATTAATATTGCTGACGGGTGAATTGGGGAAGAAAGATGAACAGTAAAACCTTTGGCGCCCTTTTTTCTTTATATCTTCGTTGTTTGACCTGGGGTGAAAAGGGAGGTTTGACCTGGGCTCGGGGTATTGGGCCATGGTTTTATTTAAAAGGATTAGGCCGGTTAAGGGTATAAAGGGTTTATAGTTAAGGGATAACGACCGTTAGCTTCTTAATAAAGAAGACTAACGGTGTTAGTGATTTAGGGTTTTTGGTGAAATTTGATTTAACATTAAGGGTTATTTGGGTATTTTGAAGGTTTTGTCTTTTTGTGGGTTGACCAAGGGTTGACTTTGTTGACCATTTGCTAGAAACTCCCGGCTCTTGTACACTCGATCCCTCTCGTGTTCGTTTTTGTCCGGTTTTGACCGTTTTCTTGTGATTTTTGCAATATCCATACCTACACATCACAAATGACAAAACAAGCAACATACAAGCATAATTTGCACAATTTAATCATTTTAGGGCCATTTTTGGTATAAAAAGGATATGTGATTTCTCACATATCAAAATTCCCCAAACGAAGTGATTGTCGTGTCCTCACGCAATGTTATATGCTCTAAAACCAAATACCTTAAAACTTCCCCAAACTAATCCTTTGAAAAGTAGCAAAGACTTTTGTGGGGAGAGTTAAGAAATCACAAGTTATAAAACACCATATTTTCCCATTTTTCAAAACTTTTTCCATTTTTATGATTTTTCTAATTTACAACTTACAACTTATTCATGTGTGACATAATGTATTGCTTTCATTATTCATTGATAACTTTTAGGATCACGGAACAAAAAGCACAAAAAGTGTCCAAATGGATAAATTCATCGTCCCCGACTTTCACCTCTCCAAGCCAAGCTTAAAAACAAGATCATTGCAAAATACAAGTTATGATGCTAACACTACTCATAAAAGCTAATTGTGTACTTACTTTTCCTCCCTTATTCCTAATTTCCTCTAAGGATTTTATTATTATTATTGGTGACAAATAAATTATGTCCTTATTAATAAAGTAAACCCGGTTTAGACCATTAATAGCTTGAAATCCTTTCCTAAAGAGACGATGTGGTGAGAATAAGGTCCACATTAAGGTTCTAATTTCGCATGATTTAGGGGTTATCCTTTTTATTTCATCCGCAACAACTCAACTACGAGTCCAGAGATGGAGGCTTTATTTAGATAACCCCGGAGTTGAAATTTGGCTTTATTATTATTATTATTGCAACATTATTAAACCTCGGTCCTTTAGAAGGCTGCAACATCGGTTGTGAGCCGGCAAGATGCAACAAACATATTTTGACCTCGGTAATTTCCTCGACCTTTTAGAAGGCTGCAACATCGGTTGTGAGCCGGCAAGATGCAGCAAACTTTTATCAGTCTCGGATTATTATTACTATGTGCCTTATTTAGAAGACTACCACATCGGTTGTGAGCCGGCAAGAGGCAGTAAACTTTTATCAGCCCACAGTTTTTATTATTATTATTATTACCTCCACCCTTTAAACGACTATCACATTGGTATGTTATATATATATAGTGTGAAAAACAATTAGCAAAACAAGCGTATATTTGGCATTTTAAGTCCGTTTTTGGTCATTTAAGCTCGTTTTTAAAGGTAAAAGGTATGTAAATGTTAATGGTTCATATCCGAAAAATTCTCTATTCAAAGCAGTTTAACAACATAAGTTTATAAGACGGTTCTTCATATATATTCGATAAAACATTCTTTCTCTTCGATGAAATATTCTTTCTCTTTGACGAAAACACTCTATCTCTTCGACGAAACATTCTTTCTCTTTGATGAAAACACTCTTTAACTTTCGATCACATCTCTTCCTTCTCACTCAACCCCGCCTCTACAACCATAGAGATGGCTAATCTCTTTCTTCTACTATTTCCGCTACCACCATTAAGACAACCTTATACCTCGTTATATGATTGTTTTATGAACATTCACAATACTCGAGAAGACCACCATCCATCTTGACATTGTCAAGCTCGTCGTTTGCATCTTCGTTTGTTTTCCTCTTTATTATTATTATTATTATTATCACTTTATTAGAAGAAATAAGATATTTACAAAAAGTTATTATTATTATTATTATTATTATTTTCTCGTACGAAACATACCGAAGATACATCACCATTTCCTTCGGGACAATGTCCAAAAGGAAACATCTCCATTCGAAAAGGTTGCGTCTGAAGATAACATCGTCGACATTTTGTCTTTACCCCTTAACCGCGAATCGTTAAATTATATTCGTCTAGGTTTAGGAATGATGGAACACATTCCGTAAATCGGTCTCTTCTTTTCTCCTAAGTCTCGATTCTAGTTTATGTTCCATTATGTCTCGTGACAACCTAATTACTTCATCCGAAGTATTTTAAGGATTTTTAATTAGCGAAATGCAAATTAAAATGTCACTCCGTTCGAAAAATTTTGTCAACAACATCTTAGCTGGTGGCGGTCCCTATAAATCAGGCGGCCCCCTGATTAAAACAGGCGGCCCCCATATATATGGGACCGCCGGCAGCAGCTTGTAATACCTTTTCATTTTTTTCCTTAACCTAACACTTCCTCTCTTTTGGTATGAGTTGACGTGTACTCCACACCCAAACCTATACCCAATATCTCTTTATAGATCAATGGGTCATCCTCAAATCCCAACACTTATAAGCATCGTTGCTTATGTTTTCAAGAGTTAAGTGAATTTCATAATGAAATGCGTCTCATTATCAAACACATTCCTTACAATCGATAGACTTACAATCCATCACTTTAAAATAAATCCCCTCACATACAAACCTTGGTCCTCATATCTCGCATACGTCTTGTCTCAAATTCATAGACGATTATTCTCACTTCTAAACGTTCCTTTTCACTTCTAATAAGTCTCCCCATCTCTAACGTTTCCTCTCACTTCTGTACGTTTCTTCTCTCTTCTAATAGTCTTTTTACTATTATAATTCCTCCTATATCCCTTGACAACTTAATTATTTCATCCGAAATATTTAAGTAATTTGCGAAATGCAAATGTCACTCCTTCACAAAACTTTCCACTTTCTAGAAAGTGAAGAACATAAAGAAGATATTAAATCTTTAAGTGTTATTGAGTCACCACATTGTTGAGTCTCTGATTATTATTCCCCCATGAAAGAACTACCACCTAATTTCACATCTCACTTTGTTCCTCAACATTGTCAACCAACAAAACACCAAACAAACCTTTAAATTCCCATCATCCACCTTTGTCCTGATAGGATCATATGCACATCAATTGTTAGTGCAAATGATATATCAATCTCTTCTATCAACCTCTCGTCAACACATTCCTTCTTTAGTATCACTCATCCTTTCCCACTTTTCGGCTCTATGGAATCATTTTCATTCACATCCAAGAGAACATCGTCTCCATCCTTGTCCTATTTTTCTTTTTATTATTTGAAAGTATATATATATATAATTTTTTTGACATATTTTGCCAAGATATTAAGTGTCATTCATCTACTTTTAAAAAGGTCATTCTCATAATATTTTTGTGTCAATCAATAAACGAATCCAATTCTCGTTTATCAAAATTCGGTCTAATCTTTCTCCGTAAACATACGTCTTGAGTCTTTTAATTATATCATTTAGATTGTTGTTTTAAAAAAAATTATGATTGGATGTGTCTAGATTCTATTTTCTTTCAAAGTTGTATACTTTAGAAATAATATAAAACCTAGATGTGCATGTCTAGTCCCCGCTAATGTTCTTGCTTTATGTTATGTGCACTTGTCTACTACTTCCCCCTCTGTTTGGTAGCACAACAATTATCTTGGTTCATTGGTTCCCCAAACAAGGGGGAGCATACAACGAGGGGGGGCACATTGCAAGCGATCTTCTATTAAATTGGCATAGAACTTCTTGAGATGATAGTATTTATTTGATCCATGGATCGTAAAGTCAATATACAAGGAATGATATTATTCATGGGGGACGCAATGAGCAAGGGGGAAGCGAGGGGGGGGGGGGGGGGGGGGTGGATAGGAGAATGTGTTAATATAGCATGGATTTGGTTAAACCGTGATTGATAGAAGACTCACCGAGATGATGCAAGATCACCTTGATAGGTGAGATAGGATCAAGGTTGGTCAAATACAATGAAAGGCTCATCGTACTCCACAATTACTTCATCTTTTCCACTTTAAAATCACCCTCAACCTTAAGGTCCTCTTCTCATACCTTTAACTTATATACTTGAAGTACCTACCTTCTTTTCAAGCCTTCTTCTCATTTCTCATAACCTTGTCTAAATTATCCAAGAAACACAAAAAACCACCTCAACCTTTATTTCTCCCATGTATGTTCTCATTACCCCACAATATACTTGGATCACCTACCTTTTATTATTCCTTCAACCTTTACACTCGAAGTACCTACCCTCTTGTTCTTGCTACTTCTCTCCTATAATGGACTTTTCTAAACTATCCAAGGAACACACAATCACCTTTAACTTTATTTCTCACATCTTCTCCTCATACCTCAAACCAATATACTCAGAGCACCTATCCTCTTCTCTTTCCTCCAACATATATACCCGGAGCACGTACCTTCTTCTCATGTCTTCTTCTTAAACCTCCAACCTATATGCTCCAACCATAATCCACACTATACCTTTTTGCTTCGACAAAAGGGGGAGAAGGGAGTGTAAACGAGTAACTTTTAAACTCTACTATGTGCTATAGTTTATAATAGTTTGTCATCATCAAAAAGGGGGAGATTGTTAGTGTAAATATTACGATATTTAATCTATACGATCTCTTTATGTTTTGGTGATGACAAACATGTAACTTATAATACATAACGTAAAGTACGCAAGGTACTCGTAATCACAAATCATCAATGCATACATGCATCAACAACACTCGATGTCTCAAGTCTGCATCAACACCAACATTTGTTTGCACCCGATGTAAATCACATAAGGTATGTACAAACAAATTAAACTTGTAGGAAGAGCAAAGAAAAATATTTTTTTCTTAACCATTACATTTCTACAAAAGTATTTTTCATAAAAATAAATAAACACAAAATACTTTTTAATAAAAGAAATGTTTTATTTAAATATAAAATTTGAAATCTGGTTTCTCCCGCCCCCCCCCCCCCCCCCCAAAATGGAAGCTTCTATACCAGATACAACCTTCCTCACAAAAAGACAAAAAAGGAGCGGAGTCTAGGCGGCGGCCCCCTTATAGGCATGCGGGGGTGGGGGTGGGGTGGCCCCTTATATATAAGGGACCGCCATTGCCAGACTGTCAGCTTTTAGCTCCTATAAATAGTGGGTCATCTCCAACTGATTTTATAACCCTTTTGCACAAATTTCTTTAAGTTCTTTCTCTATCTAGATCTTACTAAATCTCTCTAAACCTTTGATCATTTAACTTGTTTAATCTTGTTTAAATGTGATCCAATCTTCTATCCTTTCTTCATACCCTCATGTGCAAGAGAAGAAACTTCTCGGTATCATTAAGATCCGAAGGTTATGTGTATTGTTAGTCCATTTGTACAAATTTTTGTTTACCATATAGATCGAGTACATGTCTTCCAATGGATGGGTTATATTATGGACTGTTAGTATTTTAGGCCTGAAAATACATGGTGAAGTGGTAGATTGTTCTAGCTAAGTTTAGGACTCGGCATTTTGCTTTGTGTCGGGAAAAATAATTTAAGCACGCGGTTTATGTGTTTAGGCTTAAAATTAAGGTTTGTTATGTTAGGCATAAAAAACATAACAGGTTTGGTGTACCAGAAGAAGACTCGACATCTTGCTTAGTGTCAGTAAATAATGTTATGCATTGGTATAGGTTTTCTCCGCCGAGAAGGGAGCTTGTTGATTTAGTGAAGTAACTCTCGAGTTGGAATAACTCGTGGGTGGAGTAGGGTGATGAGGTGCTTAGTGGGTCCGAACCACTATAAATCATCTTGTCGGTTTGCATTTTCTTTTACCTTCCTCTTTACTTATGTCTTTACATTTATCGCTTTATTTTTACACTTGCATTGTGCTTATGATTGTGTGCATTGTTGTGTATGTTGTGTTAGTCATAGTTGTGTAGCTCTTTGTAGTAAACATTGTAAGTGTGGATATATTGGTAGAATATTTGCTAGTTATTTTAAATCTATTATCAACACTTCTTATATTGCGTCAAACTTGATTGGTGATTTGATACAAATAATCTAGTCTAAAAACCTCTTTTGGAGGCGGTCCCTTTAAATAGGGCGGCCCCCTGATGTACTAGGCGGCCCCTATATATTTATAGGACTGCTGGCAGAGAGTCACGTAATTATTGATATAAAAGATTTAAAGTTATTGAAAGGAACGTGTTCACCTCCCCCTCTTATGGTTTCCACAGTTACCATATTAAGTGAATATGTCAGACATACGATAAGCTGACTATGATTTGTTTTTCTTGGAAATCATAAACATTGAAGTTTGAGATTAACTTGAAAATTACATATTGAGGCTTGTATTGGCACTTATTTTACTTTAGTTTAAACAATGTTTGTCCTTATTGTAAGACATGTTAGATTAAGTCCGTTATATGTGAAAAGTCTCGTACATATAGTAAAAGGTTTTAAACTGTAATGTCTTCATGTTAAGGAATTGTACATGAAAGTCTTTGACTTCGGTCAAACAGTCTTATAGTGAATAGTAATATATTCGATGTTTATGTCTACTTGCTAGTACATACACATTAAGTTGTTGACTTAATCAAAGACTTATAAAAGGATGTAATTGGCTTAATATACTATTGATACCATTACGTTTTAACTTAAGTTGGTAAATAGGAAAAGCCATAAAGTATAAGTTCATCTAATTAATTGTGAGATTACCTCACTATTTTAATCTTATTGGAATACCACAAGTATATGGTATGTCCAACAAGGGTAATCAAACTATATATTGATAATGTTTTGATTCATGATGATCTTGACTTATTATACTCCTAAAAGAGATCAAGGTTATATAACTGAGTATATCATAGATATGCCCAATAAGACTCTAACTTAGAAGGTTAATTAAGATAAAATGAGATGAATCTCATTGTGTCTTCATTGAAGTTCTAAATTTGTTAAAATCTCTTAGAGATTATTATTGACAAATGGCTAAAACTGTTAAGTGTATTTTGCTGGATACCCAAAGGAAATAATAGGATGCCATTTCTACAACCCACAAGAGAACAAAGTTTCTGTTGCTCGTCACGCTGAGTTATTTGAGAATAGTCTCAAATTTACGAGAAGCGAGTAGGAGTAATGTAGGTCTTGAATTATTTCAAGAAGAAGTTACATAAACCTTCTAAATGCATTAGCAAATATCATACTGAGGCTAATCATGAAAATGTTGAATCTTAGAATGATGCTACTCATATTCGTAGATCCATATGGATACCTCATGATATGTTTCTATATCATGGTGAGGATTATGAGTTAGAGGATCATTGTGAACCTGCTAACTATATGAGATGCATTATTAGATCTTGGATCTAATGGATGACTTAAAGACTGAATGAAAAGATGCTGTCCAAAATAAGATACTCATATTCTTGGAATTTGATTTATCTTTAACCTATCGGTTTGATGATGAGGTTTAAATGAGTTTCCTTTTAAAGAAGACCCATAAGGACAATATTGTATACATATTTATTGCACGTTAAAAGACATAAGTGTTTACTCGTACTCAAGAAATTGACTATGATTAAAAAAATTTCATTTATGAACTTTAAATATATAAAGATGATTCGATTGTCATACTTGTTTTCTTGTAGAGAAATATGACAAATTAAATTTCAATAACTCTTTATTGATTGATTACCTTGCGAGGATGATATGTAATCAAATGAGGTCTTATGAATCCAATATAATCCTTAGAAAGTACACAAAATTGTAAGAATCCAAGTGTGGATTAAAAGCACACATCTAATGAGCATAATCTTAAGTTTAATTGTTAAATAAATCACTTGTTGGATTTGATTTTTAATTATAAATAAGATACCTCATGAGTACTTCTCAATGCTAGCGGGAGTATTTTATTTTTATTTTTCTAAAATTAATTATGTTGTTAAACATATTAGAAACAATTTATTTATCTAAGTAAGGTTTTATCTCTTAGATTAGAATAAAGTTTCTTGTAAGAATTTTAGAGATGAAACATTCAACCTTAAGATAATATGTTTGATACATTAAACATATGTGGTGAATTAAGTTCAAGTACAATATGAAATATCATTGAGTGAAACTTGAATGATCTATCTCACTTGGTAAGATTGAATACATGGATGGAAACCTTAAGTCCCACTTATGTACATCATATTGTTATATGGGATTAGTTGTGTCATTTGCATAAGTGTAAGATGATTTGACAACATTGGAATCTAATTGAAAGATATTAGAAAGAACATTTTGATTAATGGTGTTTGGATTAGGAATTCATTCCTAGAATTAACAATGAAGATACTATAGATATACATTGTGATAATCATAGTAAAATCATTATTGTCAATAAACCTTGGGTTTGAGTGATATCCAAACATTATCAAAGAAGTGTTCAGTGTTTACGGGATTTTAGCATAGTGTTGTTTGTATACACTAGTGCTTGTTTTAATTGAGATGATACTCAATCCTAGTCCTGGAAAGTCTTTCATCATGAATGATAACATTGCTGATTACACATGCTTAGCTTGAAAGAATAGTTGCATAATACATTAAAAGAATAAGAATGCTTTACGAGATGACTGTCTCTGTTAGGATGTTTTGCATATGTTATACATCTTATGGAATGTAATGTGACTAGACTCATATATGTAATACTTTTAAGTGAGTGCACACATACAAAATAACAATCATCATATTATTCAATGAACTTCACTATTCGTGAATTTTTGAAATAAGTATTTTTAAAGTTCCACAAAATCATAACCTATCTAATTTGTTCATGAAACATATGCCTTATCACCAATTGCGATTATTGTAAATAACACATTAGTTTTCAACTAGGATTATCATGAATTAATCTTATTTGGTATTTGGATAATGGAACTATAAGCAGTTGTATTAATAATGAATTGACATATGTGGTATGATCGTTTCCATTTATATACTGTATTCTATATTTTCATGTTTAAATCCTTGAATAAATTTATTTATTCTAAACTATGTCCGTTGTCAGTTAACAATATGAGAACATTGTTGGGATAAGACAAATGTGAGTGTTTGGATATATTCTGTTGAATATGTAAAGATGATTCTGTCAACTTTGCATGTTATTCAATGTGGTTGTATATTGG